>RCUC01085792.1:0-23820 GCA_003697995.1 Taxidea taxus jeffersonii
CGCTTTCCATAGAATTCCGGAGGACAGGAATGAAAATGGCGGACTCCCAATCTCCGGTTCGGAGGAGCCGAGAGCTAGGGGCCCCAGTCTTCAGTGCGTCTTCAGAGAAAAGCATTTAATCACTCCCATCTCCCCAGCCTCAGGCTGCGCCCGGAGAAAACCGTGCATAATCAGTCCCGTCTCACTGGCTTCTGGGAGTGCTCCAAGCTCACCCAGCCTGTGACCAAGCGTCTGTCTCTGGCAGAGTCCCACCTGGAGTCTCCGAACCCCATAGATCCCTGAGCTCTCCTGGGTCGGAGTCTCCCCGGATCTTGTGGGGACCCCTTGCACAGAGCACCAGCCCGTGTCACAGACCACGGCTCCAGGAAACCTCAGCTCTGTCTCCGCAGCCGGCTTCTCCGCTCCAATATCTGTGAGCTCTGCGACACTCAGACACCCCCAATCTTTCTGTGACCCTGTGGGACCTGAGTCCACGCTGTCCCCGCGAGGTCTTCACCCCAGTTTAACCTCTGGAGTGATGTCCCTCCCTGGAGCAGACTTTTAAAAGTCCTGATTTTGTGCTCTGGTGTTCCGCCGCTTGCCGGGAGCCAGCCCATCCCCCTGGGGTCTATCTTCCCGTCGCGTTGGATTCACTTCTCCGCTGGTCCTACCTTTTAGAAAGTGGTCAATTTTCTGTTTCTAGAATTGTTGTTTTTCTTCTCTTCGATCTCCTGTTGGATTCGTAGGTGTTTGGAATGGTTTGATAGGCTATCTAGCTGATCTCCTGCTGCCTGATGTCGTCTCAGCCTGCTACTTCTCCGCCATCTTGAGGGAAATACAGAAGGGTAGAAAGATGAACCACTTCAGCCTTCGGAGTGCAGGTCCCTCCACACGCGCAGAGAACCCGCGGGTCCAGATTTTTTCTTAATGACAAAAATAGGACTATTCTAAGGACTACAGGATTTAATGAGATGCCCTAACAAATCCTGTTCTAGCACAAGATTTTTAGCTGCCTCTAACTTTTCTGAAGTGAGGGGCCATTGATCAACCCACACAGGAGTGGAAGTAAGCCACTGTAGAGGCATAGCGTGTGGACGAGTCAATGGCCCTTTAGAAAACCCAACCCTGAGTGATCTTGTTTAGGCTTTACCTGCAAAGGTTCGAGAACACCATCCGGGTGTTTTCCCAATCCTTTGCCAGTTTCATACCCCATATTAGTCATCATAGACATGACTAAAGAGCCCTGCAGTTTTTGGGGCAAAGGGGGAGTTTCTAGCACTAATCCCATATCAGACAAGATATCTCATCCCCAAAGATTTAGATCAATATCCAAAACAAAAGGTTGAAAAGTTCCTTGATGTCCCTCAAGTGTCTTCCAAGGTAAATAATCTGAGCTGATTTTCGGGGCCGAAGTAGTTCCCACCCCTTTAACTGGGATAGAGGTGTCTTTAAGAGGCCAATGCATAGGCCATTCTTTAGAGGTAATAACTGACATATCAGCCCCACTATCTATGAGCCCCTGAAAGGGCCGTCCATGTATGTAAATGGTAAGAAAATCCTTCTCATTGGAGATCACTAGCATCCAATAAGTATCAGTGGAACCAAAACCTTGAGCCCCTCGACTTGGTTTGACAGAGGCATGCTGAGTTTGAATTCGGGGCATGATAATTAATTGTGCAATGGGTATCTTAGGCTGCAATGCAATGATGCCATTGGTAAGGGAGACCATAATCTTAATTTCTCCTGTATAGTCTTCGTCTATGACTCTAGGATGCACTATTAAGCCCTTCAGGACCCAGCTAGACAGACTTAATAATAATCCCCAGGTGCCCTTTGGCAAGGGACCCCATATTCCAGTAGTTATAGCTTTTGGAGGGTTCCCTCCTTCTAAAAAGACAGGAACATCTGGGGCTAGATCGAGCCCTGCACTGGAGGGGTACCGCGGAGTAGTCGGTCGACCCGAGGCAAATCGGAGGTGTTGGCTCTAGAGATTGTGGCATCATGGCTGCTATTGTTTGATGGGGCCACAGTGGGCCCCTCTTGAAGTTTCCTGGAAGAGGATTGCCAAATCTATCCGTTTTTGACTTGCACTCATTTGCCCAGTGATAGCCCCATTGACAACGAGGGCATAAATTTGGGGGTTTAGTCTTCACTCCCTCAGACCCTCTGACAGCTGCATTAGAGATAAATAGTTGAGAACACTGAGACCTGAAATGTCCCAACCTGCCACATTGAAAACAGGCCTGATTGTCGGTTGCCATTTTACCTTTAGCCAGTTTCTTTTGCATTTCCTGGGGAGAGATACCTCTCATAATAGCGGCCATGGTCACCCCCTGAATGTAAGATGGGCCAATCTCAGCACAAAGCTTAATATAATCCTCTAAAGTTCCAGTTTTCCTCCAAGGACGTATGGCAGCCTGACAAGCCAAATTGGCATTTTCATAAGCAAGTTGCTTAACTATGATAGTTCCCACTTCCCCATCTACCACCAATCTACCCACTGCTTTTAGAAGCCTGGAAACAAAATCCTGATATGGTTCATCAGGTCCCTGATGGATCTTAGATAACTCTTCTGTATGGGCTCCCGAAGTGGGCAGGCACTTCTAAGCCTTAAGGGCACATTCATTAATTTGAGCATATGCCAATTCAGGATAATCAATCTGAGGCCCTACATCATAATACTGTCCGCCACCCACCAGCATGTCATAAGAAACAGGGACATTTGTCCTTCTATTATATAGGGCTAATTCATTTGCTCAATTAGCATATTCTGCTTTCCATAAGAGAAAATCTCCTCCCGAGAGACACGCCTGCGCAATAACCTTCCAGTCCCCGGGACATAAAGCTTCTCTCCCTAAGTTGTCCAATAAAGAAAGGGTAAACGGAGCAGTAGGGCTATATTGAGCAGTGGCTGTTTTGATTTCCTTCAGAATCTTAAAATTCAAAGAAGAATAGATCCGCTGGCCCTGGTTATTAGCCGTAAGGGGAAAAGCAGAAAATTCCCCTATGTCTTCTCCTTGCTGTTGAGCCTGGTACAATGCCCTCTGCAATGGAGTCACACCACATACAGAAGATAAGGGTGCTGCAGACTGTTGTCCCACCATGACAGGGAAAGCGGCAGTAGCTGGGGGACAAGGCAACTTAAACCTTTGTCGCCTCCAATCTGGTCCTTGTTCCATAATAGATAGATTCCGTATGGGCGACTGCTTAGGAGCATTGGAAGCAGTAGGTTCCATAGGCGCAGCAGTCCTCACAGGAGGGGGAGAATGTAAAAATGAATGAAGAGGGGCAGGAGATGAAGACACATGATAAACCTCGTTATCATCATCCAGATAAACATCAGAGTCCTCAGGCACCTCATCCCCTCCTGATAAGAGGGTAGGGAGGACAGGAGGCAGAGGAGGGAAAGCCTCAACAGGAGACTGAATAGAAGCCAAAGACTCCGAACAAGCCGGAGGAAAAGGAAACAGATCTTCCCAAGAGGGAGTGGAGGGCTCTATTCCCTCACCCGCCAGAGAGGGAGGAAGGCTATTTTCACAATAATCAAGCTCCCCTCCTTCAGTATGTACAGACTGCGAGTGAAGGGAGACCAGCTCTATAGTATGCCTTGGATCCAAGAGGTCTTGGATTAAGGACCATAAATTCATGGTCCCCTCAGGAACAGCCGAAGCCCCTCGTGCAAAGATCTGATTCTTAATCTCCTGTCCCACTCGCCTCCAATGCTCCAAATCGACACTTTACTCTTTGGGAAACCAGGGACACAAAGTAGAAACCGTCCCAAAAAAACTTTCAAGAGTCTTTCTAGAGACCTTGGACCCTCGTTCCCTCAATAGGGTCTGGAGGGCCTGCACAAAATATGAATGGCCCGCTGATTGCATAAGCCCCATATTATATTCTCGTCGTTCCGGACCTCCCGGATTCCCTTACCTGATACTTTCACTTCCGAAATGCTCTTGTCCTCTGGTCCCTGTTCCGGTGCCACTTGTTGTGACCGGCACAACAACCGACGAGAGGGTAGAGGGGAAAGGGAATGAACAAGAATGAGAGGGACACCAGGATGATTATCCACAAAGTGCCACACTGCTTTTATTGCGAAACTATTTATGCCTCTCTATTTCAGCTACAAGCGAATACTGCCAAGCCTCACCATCCTTGTTTACAGACTTTTCAGTACAGTTTCAGAACAGAACTTAGACAAGATATCTTTTGGCTAATGTTGTCCTTGCAATTCTGTAACAGCGCACACAGCTGCTGTGGGCAGGCAACCCAACCATAAATCTTGTTCCTCTATCAGTCAAAACAAGAGGAGCCATGGTGTCTGTTTGTCTTAAGAGGACACCTGGCAGCCCTGGTTGAAAGAGCACTGAGAACCATTGCTTGATCAGCTTAACTCTTTCTAGGCACAGGGCTCTCAACATGGGTCCTGTCTTTTTATCCAATCTGCAGCTCTGTGCCATTTCATGGGAGCATTTAGGCTGTTCACATAGAGAGTGATTGTTGACAGATATGATTTTATTGTCATCATGTTGCCTGTGAAGTCCTTGTTTCTATAGATTGTCTCTGTAAATTTCTTTTCTGTATCACTCTTGGGATCTTTCTCCTTTTATGGAGCCCCTCCTTAACATTTCTTGCAGGGCGAGCTCTGTGGTCACATACTCTTTCAGTTTCTGTCAGTCTTGGAAGCTCCTTGTCTCTCCATCCATTCTGAATGACAGCCTTGCTGGATAACATATCCTTGGCTGTATGTTCTTTCCATTTGGTACCCTGAATATGTCTTGTCAGCCCTTTCTGCCTCGAGAGATGTCTGTAGACAGGTCTGACATTATTCGATGTTCTGCTCTCTGTACACAGGAAATGTCTTCCCTCAGTGCTCTCAAGATTGTTTCCTTGGATCTAATATTTGCAAATTGTACCTTTAAATGTCATGGCATCAAGTCTGTTCTCATTGGCCTTGGGAGGGGTCCTCTCTGCCTCTTGGACATGAAGGTTTGTTTCCTTGCCCAGATTAGGGAATTTCTCAGCTAGGATTTGCTCAAATATACCTTCGGGTCTCCTTTCTCTCTCCAACCCAAGAGGGACCCCAACATTTCTGATAATGGAACATTTCATTTGGGCACTAATCTGTCTCAGTTTGGTTCCTTGGGTTTGAATTCATTTTTCGTATTACACCTCAATTTCCTTCTTTCTTATCATTTTATCATATGTCTCATTAATTCGTTCTTCTGCCTCGTTTACCCTGACACTCAGTGTATCTAGTTCAGACTGCGCTTCAATCATAGCATTTTTAAGTTCGGCCTGATTAGATCTCATTTCTACCCTTGGAGATTCTGTATTGTCATTAATATTTTTCTCAAGACTGGGTATCACCTTGATAATTGTTACTCTGAAGTCAATTTCTAACATCTCCGTTTTATCCATATCCATTAGTTCTGTGGCAGTGGCCACAATTTCTGAATCTTTCCTTTGTTGAGTGTTCCTCCTCCTAGTCATTCTGCTGTGGGGTGTTTGAGGAAATGTAGAGAGTCCAAATTATTGACCACAACCCAAGCAAGATACACCTGTCTTCTAGGGACCTTAGTGCTGTCAGCCTCTTGTTCTGCCAGCCTGTCTTCTGGGGGCAGGGCCTGTTGTGCTGTTACTCAGGCAACCCTGTTTGGGCAGAGCTGCCCTACCACCTGTGGAGGGGTGGATGGGCTCAGTGAAAACCATTTTGGGGGACTTTTGTTCTCTGGGTGCTTTCCCTGGGGGCATTCCATGTATCTTCTGACAGTCAGAGAAGAATTCACTGCATCTAAACTTCGGTTTTAGAACAAAGAGATCGCAGTCTGCTCTTCACTGAACTCTCCAGGCCACACTGCCTCCATTTCTGTCTGTGTTGCTAAGAACCACAGCTTCCTGGGCTGTGCACCCCACAGCAGTACTCTAGCTCTCCCTTCCAGTTCATCTGTGTGCCCTTGCAGCCCCAGGTTTCAGTCAGGGGGCTGCTCCAAAGCCCACTTCTCTGATACTATTGCTCTGTGAGTCTGTGCCCAGTCCACAGTGCTGGAGGCTTCTGTGCTCCAGTGGTGCAGGTTCCCAGAGGCTCCTCCCCCTTCCGTACATCTTCTGATATCTGCCCGCAGAATCATGGCTCCCACTTCATACCTTGAGACCAACCGCCAGACATATATTCTGTTTGGAGAGAGCCACATGTATCTTCTTACATCTCAGGCTAATTTCATGGGTGTTCAGAATGGTCTGGTAGATATCCAGCTCAATTCAGGGGACCAGTTGAATTAGGGTCCCCTTTTCCTCTGCCATCTTTTCTCCTGCCTCCCATTATCTTTCTGTTTTAGCTTTTTATTTTCATAATCTGGGGGGCCTCAGAACACAGTTTGTATGTGTCCTGCTGTCTCAAACTTCATGAATCTTCCCTCCTAACATACATGCACACAGAACGTGATTATTCTGGTGAATGCTCTGTGCGAGCTTCAAAAAATTGTGTGATTTTTGCTGTTACTAGATATGATATTTCATAACTGCCATACAGATCAGTGGATCGGGGGTACTGTTGAGTTTGTCTGGATTGATTTTATGCATCATGAATGTATCAATTACTGAAAGAGCAGGGTTTCATGCCATAATGGTGGATTTGAATATATGAATGTCTATTCACCAAGAGAGTGGATTTGTCCATTTTTCTTACCCATCTTCAACTGTTTTTTGTGTCACAGATTTTGATGTTGTGTTGTCACATGCATGTATGTGATGGATTGTTGATTTATTATTTATATGAAGGTCTGCTCATTTGAGACAGAGAGAGGGGGCGATCAAGATGGAGAGAGAGAGAGAGAGAGAGAATGAGAGAGAGGGAAGGGATAGAGGTTGAGGGAGAGAGGGAATATCAAAATGACCCCCTGCTCAGAACAGAACTCCATTGGAGGTTGGATCACACAAACCCTGAGATCATGTGCCGATCCAAAACCAAGAGTCTCACACTTGACTGACTGAGCCACTCAGGCACCCTGGCATTAGTTATGTTTTACTAGAGAATTGATCTCCTCTGCTTTAGATAATGCCTCTTTACCACTGATCATTTTCCTAGTTCTGAAGTTGGCTTTGTGTGAAATGAATGTAGCTACTCGAGGTAATACTTTATTTGTTTAGACTGGTGACTTATCATTTTCCATACCTATGCTCTTAACGTCTGTGTATTTTCAAAACCGGAGTGATTTTCTTACAGAAAATATACAGCTGGGTCTTCTGTTTTTTTAATTCCAATTTGATAGCCTATGTCTTTAGTTGCTGTGTTAAAACTTTTCATATACAAAGTCATTAAACATGTAGCTGGATGCATGTCTCTTAGATTTGAAACCCTTTTCTATCCATTACTCTGGTCTTTTCTTTTTCTAGATCACTCTTTTTTAAAAAAATCAGTATATGAACGTAGAGCATGTTAGTTTAAGAGGTAGAGTTCCATGATTCATCAGTTGCATAGAACATCCAGTGCTCATTCCATCATTACCCTCCCTAATACCCACCACTGAGATACTCTATCCCCCCACCAACTTCCTCTCCAGCAACCCTCAGTTTGTTTCCTATAGTTAAGGGTCTCTTACGGTTTGACTTCCTTTTTGAGTTCATCTTATTTTAAGTTTCCCTCCCTTCCTCTAGGCTCATCTGTCTTGTTTTTAAAATTCCATATATGAGTGAAATCGTATGATATTTGTCTTTGTCTGATTGAGTTATTCCCTTAGTATAGTACCCTCACGTTCCAACCACATCATCGCAAATGGCAATATTTCACTACTCTTGATTGCTGGGTATCGTTCACCTGTATATGTATATGCTGCTTACTCTTTTTTAAAAAGTTAAATTCCATTAACCAAAATAAAGTGCCTCATTAGATTTGGTTTGGCATTCAATTCATTAGTTGTGTATTACAGTCAGGGATCACCCCATCACATGCCCTCCTTATGCCCATCACCCGGTTACCCCATCCCACCACACCTTCCTCTCCACAATCCTCAGTTGGTTTCCTGGATTCAAGAGACTCTCATGGTTTGTCTCCCTCTCCAGTTTCTTCCCATTCAGCTTTCCGTCACTTCACCTATGAATCCTCTGCACTATTCTTTACATTCTACATATGAGTGAAACCATATGATAATTGTCTTTCTCTCCTGCACATACTTCACTTAGCCTAATACCCTCCAGTTCCAGCCATGTCAATGTAAATGGTAGGTATTCATCCTTCCTGATGCTGAATACTATTCCATTGTATATGCAAACCATATCTTCTTTATCCATTCATCTGTTGAAGGACATCTCAGCTCCTTCCACAGTTTGGTTTTTGTGGACATTGCTGCATGAACACTGGGGTACCTGTGCCCCTTCTCTTCCCTATGTCTTTGGGGGTAAATACCCAGTAGTGCAATTGCTGGGTTGTATGGGAATTCCATGCGTAACTTCCCAAGGAACCTCCATCCTGTTTTCTAGAGTGGCTGTACCAGCTTGCATTCCCACCAATGGTGTAAGAGGGTTCCCTATTATCCAGATCCTTATTAACATTTTTGGTTCCTGTCCTGCAACTTTTTGCCCTCCTCACTGGTGGAAGGTGGTATCTCATTGTGGTTTTGATTTGTATTTCCCTGACAGCTACTGATGCTGCTCATTTTCTTATGTATCTGTTAGCCATTTGTATGTCTTCTTTGGAGATGTGTCTGCTCATGTCTTCTGCCCATTTCTTGACGGGATTACTTGTTATTTGAGTGTTAAGTTTGATACGTTCCTCATAGATCTTTATAGGATACCTGTATGTATATATCTGTTATGTCATTTGCAAGTATCTTCTTCCCTTCCATACATTGCCTTTTAGTTTTGTTGAGTATTTCCCTTGCTGTTCTGAAGCTTTTTATCTTGATGTAGTCCCAATAGTTCATTTTTGCTTTTGCTCCCCTTGCCTTTCTCCATGTGTCTTGCAAGAAGTCGCTGTCGCCGAGGTTGAAGTGGTTACTGCCTGTGTTCTCCCCTAGGGTTTGGATGGATTCCTGTCTCGCACTGAGGTCTTTCAACTATTCTGAGTTTATCTTTGCATGTAGTGTAAGAGAATGATCCTGCCTCACTCATCTTCATGTGGCTGTCCAATTTTCCCAGCACCATTTATGGAAGAGACTCTCTTTTTCCCATTGGATGTTCTTTCCTACTTTGTGGAACTTTGGTTGACCACAGGGTTGGGGGTTCATTTCTGGACTCTCTATTCTGTTCCATGATACGTGTCTGTTCTTGTCCCAGTAACACGTTGCTTGATGATCACAGCTTTGTAATATAGCTTGAAGGCAGGCAATGTGATGTCCCCAGCTTTGGTTTTCTATTGCAACATTCCCTCAGCTATTTGGGGTCTTTTCTGGTTCCATACAAATTTTAGGATTGTTTGTTCCAGCTCTGTGAAAAATGTCAACAGTATTTTGATAGGGATTCCACTGAAAGTGTAGATTGTTCTGGGCAGCATAGCCATTTTCACAGTGTTTATTCTTTCAATGCATACACACGGAATGTTTTTCCATCTCTTTGTGTCTTTCTCGCTTCCTTTCAAGGTGTTCTGTAGTTTCTAGAATACAGATCCTTGACCTCTTTGGTTAGGTTTATTCCTCGCTGTCTTATGGTTTTTGGTGCAATTGCAAATGGGATTGATTCCTGAATTTCTCTTTCTTCAGTCACATTGTTAGTGTATAGAAATGTCACTGATTTCTGGGCATTGATCTTGTATCCTGCCACGTTGATGGATTGCTGTGAGTTCTAGCAATTTTGGGGTGACGGCTTTTGTTTTTTTTTTTTTCACATAAAGTATCATGTCATCTATGAAGAAAGAGAGTCTGACTTCTCTGTGGATTTGAATACGTTTTATTTCTTTGTGTTGTCTGATTGCTGACGCTAGGACTTCTAGTACTATGTTGAACAATAGTGGTGGGAGTAGGCATCCCTCTAGTCTTCCTTACCTTAAGGGAAAAGTTCTCGGTTTTTCCCCATTGAGAATGATATTTGCTGTGGGCTTTTTGTAAATGGGTTTTATGATACTCGAGTTATGTTGCCTCTATCCATAAGGATAGGGATTGAATCATGAAAGGATGATGTGTTTTCTCAAAAAAAAAATGTTCTGCATAAACTGAGAAGATCATATGATCCTTGTATTTTCTTCTAGTAATGTGATCTATTGTTTTAATTGATTTATGAATGTTAAAACCCCTTTGCTTCCCAGGAATAAATCCCACTTGGTTGTGATGAATAATCCTTTTAGTGTATTGTTGGAACCTATTGGCTAGAATCTTGGTGAGAATTTTGGCATCCATGTTCATCAGGATGTAATTCCATCATGTGTAATTTCCTTTTTGGTGAGGTCTTGGTTTAGGGATCAAGGTAATGCTGGCCTCATGCATTGAGTTTGGAATTGTCCTTCTTTTTCTATTTTTTTAAAATGGCTTCAGTAGAATATGTATATTTTCATGGGTATTCAGGAGGCCACATGTTGTGATGAGCACTGGATCTTATATGCAATTAATGAATCCTTGAACACTACATCAAAAAACCAATGATACACTACATGTTGCTTAATTGAACATAAGAAATAGATAAATAGAAAAATACATACATAAATAAATTGATAAATAGAAATAGATAGACAGATAGATAAATAAATAAATAAATAAATATTAGGTAGAATTTTCTTAGGAAGTCATCTAGCCCTGGACTCTTGTTTTTGGGGAGGTTTTTACTACTACTTTAATTTCTTGCTGGTTATTGATCTGTTTAGATTTCTACCTCTTCCTGTTTCAGTTTTGGTAGTTCATAAGTTTCCAGGAAGGCATCCATTTCTTCCACATTGCTAATTTGTTGGTATATAGTTGCTCATCAAATGTTCTTAAACATGTTTGTATTGCCTTGGTGTTGGCTGTGATCTGTCCCCTTTCACTCATGATTTTACTAATTTGGGACCTTTCTCTTTTCTTTTGGATAAATCTGGCCAGAGGTTTATTGATCCTGTTAATGCTTTTAGAGAACCAGCTTCTAGTTGTGTTGATCTGTTCTACTGTTTTTCTGGTTTCTATTTCAACAATCTCTGCTTTACTCTTTATTATTTCTCTTCTCCAACTCGGTTTCGTTTTCTTCTTGCTGTTGTTGTTGTTGTTGTTGTTGTTTGTCTGTCCTGCTGTTCTTTCTGCAGCACCTTTAGGTGTAAGCTTAGCTTGTGCATTTGGAATTTTTCTAATTTTATGAGAGAGCCTTGGATGGCTGTGTATTTCCTTCTTAGGACAGACTTTACAGTATCCTACAGGATTTGGGCTGAAGTGTTTTCATTCTCCTTAGTTTCCATGAATTGTTTAAGTTCCTCTTTAATTTCCTGATTGACCCAATTATTCTTCAGCAGGATGTTCTTTAACTTCCACGTGTTTAGGTTCCTTCCACATTTCCTCTTGTGACTGAGTTCTAGTTTCAAAATATTGTGGTCTGAAAATATGCAGGGAATAATCTCAGTCTTTTCATATCGGTTGAGACTTGAGTTGTGTCACAGTATGTGGTCCATTCTGGAGAAAGTTCCCTTTGCACTAGAGAAGAATGAACATTCTGTTGTTTTAGGATAGAGTGTTTTGTATATATCTGTGAAGTCCTGGTCCAGTGTGTCATTCAAAGTCCTTGTTTCCTTTTTGATCTTCTGTTTGGATGATCTGTGATCTGTTCACTGCTGGGAGTGGGTGGTTAAGTCTATTGTATATTTTCTATGTACTTCCTTAAGTTTGTTTTTAATTTGTTTATATAATTGGCTGCTCCCAAGTTAGGAGCAAACATATTTATAATTATTAGATATTCTTTAGGATAGATCCTTTTGATTTAATTTAAAAAATTACCTGTATATGGTACCTTGTTTCTTTTGATTGGATATTGAGTCCATTTACTTTCAGTTTAGTTGTTGAAGAATATGTAAAGTCACTGTTTCTGTAGATTGCCTCTGTCTCTTTCTTCCTCTGTTCCTTTTCGGCTACCACTTCACCTAATCCCCTTTAATACTTCTTGCAGAACATTTTTAGTGTTCACAAATTCCTTTAGTTTTTGCTTTTCCTGGAAATGCTTTATCTCTCCTTCTATTCTGAATGAGAGTCTTGTTGGAAAAAGTGTTCTTGGTTGCATAGTTTTCCTACTTAACACACTGAATATATCATACCAGTCCTTTTTGGCCTGCTAGATCTCTGTGGACAGCTCTGCTGCCAGCCTATGTTTCTACCCTTGTAGTTTAAGGACCTCCTGTCCTGAGATGTTTTCAGGATTTTCTCTTTATACTTGAAATTTGCAAACTTTGCTATTATATCTCAAGGCGTTGACCTATTTTCCTTGATTTTGAGAGGGCTTCTCTGTGCCTCCTGGACTTGAATACCAGTTGTTTTCTGAAGTGAGGGAAGTTCTCAGTTCTAATTGGCTCAAATAATTAGCCCCTCTCTCCTGTTTCTCATCTCTTGGACCCCTATTACCTGGATACTGTTTCTCTTTATGGAATCAGTGAGTTCTCTAAGTCTCCGTTCATGATCCACTAGTTTTCTATTGCTCTTCTTTTCATCTTCCTTATTCCTTATTCTTTTTCCAATTCTTTTTCCGTTCATGATCCACTAGTTTTCTATTGCTCTTCTTTTCATCTTCCTTATTCCTTATTCTTTTTCCAATTTTTTGATGTCCCTGACTCACTCTTCTGTCCCATTCATCCTGGCTTTGATAGCCTCCATCAGGACTACATCTCCAAAAGAGCATGTTTAATTTCCACCTGCCTACAGATTTGAGGTCTTTAATTTCTTCTGTAAGGGATGCTCTAGGGCCTTCTATGATTTTTTTCAAGTGTAGCTAGTATCTTTATAAGCATTGTCTTAAATTCTAGTTCAGAAATATTCCTTATATCTGTATTGCTTAAAATGGCCCTGTTACCACCTCTTCTTTCTTTTGGAGTGAGTACTACATCCACTATTTTTACAGGTGAATTGGCCCTTCTTGTCATTATGTCCAGAAATGAATATGAGGAAGAGAGAAGAAAGGAGTAACGCAATGACAACAGGAAACAAAACATACCAGAAAAAAGAAAACAAACACAAAACCAAATAAGAAACAAGAAACAAAACAAAACGAAATGTGAAACAAGGTCCTGGGTATGTTTTGTTCTGCTTGTTAGAAGAATTTAGATCCCAATGTATGGAAGAAAGAAAAACAAAAAGGAAATAAAATATAATGAAAGGAAATAGTATTTAAAATATGTATGATGTATACATAAGAATAAAAGTTACAAAAGAATAAAAGAATTGAAAACATAAGAACATTAAGAGAAATATAATGCAGAAAGAATAAAAATAAAAACAGAAAAACAACAATGTTGGTATATACTGTTTTCCCTAAGACCTGAAGGTCTGCATCCCTGAATGATCAGAAAATTTCATAGGAGACAGTTGTTCCTGTTCCTCGTTTCAGGGAGGACCTTGTTGCACTGATTCTCATGTACACTAACCCTAGTGGAAATGTACCGCTGGTGCACAGGGGGTCAGGAGTCAGTGCAAGTGGCTCTGGATTCTACTATGGTGCTACTTTGGTCCTGACAGGCTTTAGTAACAAATGGGTGGGATGAATATGGCAATGCCCTGCTCTCTATAGCCCCAGAGCTGATAGTTCCTGAACCTCACTCTTCAGATAGCCCTCACAGAAAAGTAGAAAATCACTCTTGTCTCCCTGGTTACCATGAGAACTGTGTGTTCACCCAGCTTGGGACCTATTGTGGTTTTTTTGTTATTGTTGTTTCTTTTTGTTTTTTTAAGTTTTATTCTTTAAATTTCTTTCATTTAATTTTTATTTTTTTTTAATTTTTTTTCAGTGTTCCAGAATTCATTGTTTATGCACCACATCCAGGGCTCCATGCAATATGTACCCTCCATAATACCCACCACCAAGCTCACCCAACCTCCCACCCCTCTCCCCTCCAAAACCCTCAGTTTGTTTCTCAGAATCCACAGTCTCTCATGGTTCATCTCCTCCTCCAATTCCACCCAAGTCACTTCTCTCCATCTCACCATGCCCTCCATGTTACTAGTAAAAAGTGTTGCAAGTGACACTCCAATTGTTCAAAAGTCTTCGTAATCAGGAATCAGTAGGTAACAGATTTCACTTAATGTTCACCCCACTATGTAAGTTGTATATATCAACTGGCAGGTGCATGCTCACGTTTTCACATCTTAACTCACTTTAAAATGCAATAAGGTTACATGTGTACCTCAGATACAGAAAATAAAGCTTACCTTGGGGGAAGGTGGGGCCTCTCCCTCTGCACTGTCACTGGAAAGGTCTTCTGTCCGGTCATCCAAGGAAGCTAGGTAGAGACACAGACACTGTGAGGACACTGGTAGGGCAGCTCAGGAATGACTCAGGGAGCTTTGCCTGATGGGGGCCAGGGGCAAAAATGTATGGATGCGGGTGGTGAATAATGTGGACTGAGCTGCTGCTGGGCCATCATCCCTGCTGGATGAAGGAAGGCAAAGGACAGCAACAGGAAAGTAATTGAAAACATTATCTTTCAGTTTTCACTTGAGGGAATCTAATTAATGAGAAATAGTCAATCTGAAAAAGGACAAACACCCAAATGCCTGCTGGTTATAATGAGAGAGTTCCAGGACCCCTCTACCCATTGGAAGTTCAGCTACATTGCGACCAACAGACTTCTCCAAGACTATCTCTTTTCCCAGGATCTACAAATACTACTACTGTATTTTTGCTTCAATTTTTATGTAAATTCAATCTAATTATCTTACAGTGTATTATTTGTTTCTGGGGTAGAGTTTACTGATTCATCATTTGCATAAAACCCCGTGCTCATTCTGTCAAGTGCCTTCCTTAATACCCATCAGCCAGGTACCCCATCCACACACATCTCCCCCCTAGGAAATCTCAGTTTGTTTCCCATGGTTAGAATCTCTTGCAGTTTCATCAGGTTTCCTCTTATTTTGTTTTCCTCCCCTTCCCTATGTTCATCTGTTTTGTTTTTTAAATTCCACATATCAGTGAAATCATATGGTATTTGTGTTTCTCTGAATAACTTACTCATTTAGTATCACACCTTCTAGTTCCATCCACATTCTTGCAAATACAAGATTTCATTCTTTTGGATGGCTGCGTAATATTTCAATGCATGTGTGTGTGTACATGCATGTTTGTGTATACATACCCTAACATCTTTATCGATTCATCTGTCAATGGATATTGGGCTCTTTCCACATTTTTTACTTCTGTGTACATCACAACTATAAACACTGGTGTGCAGGTTACCCTTTGGATCACTACTTTTGTATCCTACAAGTGTGATTGCTGGGCAATAGAGCAGTCTAGTTTTAACTTTTGAGGAACCTCCATTCTGTTTTCCACAGTGGCTGCACCACTTTGCATTTCCACCAACGGTTTCAGAATGTTCGCCTTTCTCTTCACCATCACCAACGTCTGTTGTTTCATGAGTTGCTCATTTTAGCCATTCTTACTAATGTGAGGTGGTACCTCATTGCGGTTTTGATTTGTGTTTCCCTGATACAGAGTGATTTGGACCATTTTTTCCCCATGTCTCTTGGCTATTTGTAGGTCTTCTTTAGAGATATGTCTGTTCATGTCTGCTGTCCTTTTCTTGACTGGACTTTTTGGTTTTTGTGTGCTGAGTTTGATAAATTCTTTCTTGATTTTGGATACTAGCTCTTTATCTGATAAGACACTTGCAAATACATTCTCCCATTCTTCAGGTGGCCTTTCAGTTTCATGGACTGTTTCCTTTGCTGTGCAAAAGCTTTTCATCTTGATGAAGTACCAATTGTTCAATTTTTGGTTCTGTTTCCCTTGCCTTTAAACACATGTCTAACAAGAATTTGCTGTGACCAAGGTCCAGGAATTTGCTACCTGTGCTCTCCTCTAGAATTTTGATGGAATCCTGACTCACGTTTAGGTCTTTCATCCCTTTCAGTTTATATTTGTGTATGGTGTGAGAAAGGGATTGCTACTTTATTGCTCATCCATTCTATACAATTTTGTAATTCAATAAAATCACATTTTGCTGTGTGGCTATATTTCAAACCTTGGTAACGTATCCCATTATATTGGTTCAGTAGGACATTGATTGATAGGCAGATGCTAAACCACCCCTGCAGCCAAGAAATAAGTGCCACTTGGTCATGGGGAATAATCCCTTTAAGGTACTGTTGCATCCTATTGGCCGGTGTCTTGGTGCGAATTTTGGCATCCATGTTCATCATGGACATTGGTCTGTAATTCTTCTTCATCGTGGGAACAATGTTTTGTTTTGGGATCAAGGTAATGCTGGCATCATTGGAAGAGTTTGGAGGTTTTCCTTCCATTTCTCTTTTTTGTAACAGCTTCAGAAGTATAGGAATGAATTCTTTAAATGTTTGGTAGAATCCCACTGAGAGGCCATCTGGCCCTGGAATCTTGTTTGTTGGGCCATGTTTGGTTACTGCTTCAAATTCTTTGCTGTTTTGAGGTCTATTCAGGTTTACTATCTTCCTGTTTCAGTTTTAATAGTTTGTATGTTTCTGGCATTGCTCTGCTTTCTTCAAAATTGCCAAATTTTTGGCATATACTTGCTCATAATATGCTGTTATGATTTGTACCTTTGGTGTTGGTTGTGCTCTCTCCTGTTTCATTTATGATTTTTATCTCCTTGGGTGTTTCTCTTTGCTTTTCCTTAAGTCTGGCTAGTGGTTTATTGATCTTATTCCTTCTTTCCAAAACAGCTCTTAGTTTCCATGATATGTCCTTTTATTTTTAAATAAACACTGTTTTTCTTTGATATGTTCTACTGTCCTATTGATTTCTCTTTCATTGATTTTTGTTCTAACCCTTATTATCTCACTTTTCCTGCTGGATATACTGTTTGCTATTTTTTCCTCCAGGTCCTTTAGGTAGGTGAAAAGTTTGGCTGTGTATTTCAGAATTTTCTTTTCTTGAGGAAGGACTGTTTTGCTCTATACTTCCCTCTCAGGACTTCCTTCCCTCTATCCCAAAGGTTCTGAACTGCTGTGTTTTCATTTTCATTTTTCTGCCGTGTATTTTTGTGTTTCCTTAATTTCCCATTAGATCCATTCATACTGTAGTAGGGATGCTCTCAAACTCCCATGTACTTGTGTTCCTTCCAAATTTTCTCCTGAGATTGAATTCCAAGTTTTAAAGCGTTCTCATGTGACAATAGGCAGGGGGCAATCCCAATCTTTTAGTACCGATTGAGACCTGATTTGTGATCCAGTATGCAATCTATTCTGAAAAATGTTCCATGTGCACTGAAGAAGAATGTGTATCAGTTGCTATATTATGAAATGTTCTGAGTATAGCTATGATGTCCCTCTGGTCCAATGTCATCCAAAGCCCCTTTTCTTAAATGTTAAGGATTATTTACATTTACATAAATTTCTTCATGTTATAGTTCTCATATAAATTGCTTTTCTCCTATAAGAATTTTGTTAGTATTTTTATTTAAATTCTTTTTTTAAAAGATTTTATTTATTTATTTTTGTCAGAGAGAGAGAGAGAGAGTGGGAGTGAGCACAAGCAGACAGAGTGGCAGGCAGAGGCAGAGGGAGAAGCAGGCTCCCTGCTGAGCAAGGAGCCCGATGTGGGACTCAATCCCAGGACGATGGGATCATGACCTGAGCCAAAGGCAGCCGCTTAACCAACTGAGCCACCCAGGCGTCCCTAAATTCTTTCCCCTTAACATATACTCTCTTATTTGTTCCAGGGGTAGAATTTAGTGCAACTTCTTATTATACATGTGTCCACAGGCAAGGAAAGCAAAGGCAAGAATAAACTATTGGGAATTCTTCAAGATAAAACTTGTGCATAGTAAAGGAAGCAGTCAATAAAACTAAAAGGTATTTGGAGAGGCAAGATGGCGGGGAAGTAGGAGGGGGCGCCATTTCAACCTATACCCTAAAGTGAGCTGATTACCTACCAAAGGACTCTCACCCATTAAATCAGCCTGAGATTAGAATATACACTTCTGGATCTCCACGGGGGCAGAAGATGCCAGTGGGCAGGTAAAGCAGAGTGGGAACATCAGACTGATATCAGAAGATAAATGGAGGGGGGAGGGAGCCACCAGAAGCCACCCATTGGAGAGTGATACCCCAATTCCAGAGTGCCCTGGGATTGGGGACCAGCATTGACTTGGAGTCTGGTTGGGGGCACTCAAAGAGAGTAAAAGATCATGGGGGGAGATTGTGGGAATTGGGGCGGTTGGGGACAGGGGCTTGAGTTCCCGGACCCAGGGCAGCCACCCCTGGCGCCAGAGAGAGTGCGGCGAAGAAACCAGGTCTTGGTCCCTGGGCCACCAGCGCCTGAGAGTGTCTGGGTGGTGGCTCCCGTGTAGGGCAGGAAGCCTTGCCAGCCAGCAGGCAGAAATGCAGGCTTTTGCACTCTCCTCGTGCGGCGTGCAGCGCTGCCAGAGTCTGAGTCGCGCCCCTCACCCCTCCCTGAGAGAGGTGCACGCAGGTGCCAGCTGGCGATCTCTCACTCTCTTGGACTGGAGAGTCTGAGCACTCCCAGCCGGAAAATCTCAGTGCTGTGCTATCACTGTTTAGAACCTCTCTGGCGGTCTGGAGCTGCCCAGACAGCCACTGCTATATCGTGGTTTTGGCTACAAGCATGAGTTCCTGTGTCCCAAAGACTGAGACCGGGAACGGGCTCTGCCAGTGGCCGAGGGGAAATTTATGTGCTCTGGAGCACCCAGAGGGGAACAGACTGAAGTTCCTCTCTGAGAGGGAGGTCTGGGGGCAGTTTGCTTTCCTCTAAACCTCCAAAAACCATCAAAAGCTGCCAAGGCCTGAGAAAACAAAGGAACAAACAAACAAACAAGCCTCCAGAGAACAAAAGCCTGAAAAGCCGGTTTCCTCAGAGCCCACCCTCTTGATGGAGGCAGGAGAACTTAACTCAGGAAACAGTGACTGAAAACCCACAGGGCAGGCCCCTTCCCCCAGAAAACCAACAACAACAATAGCAACAACAACAACAACAACAAAGACAAGAGAACAATCACCACTACTTCATAGATACAACTTTTATTTTTAATTCGTTCCCACTATTCTGGTTCATTTTTTTATAGATAATTTTTTAACCTATTTACCATCACAGTGAGATGTCCAGTACATCAAATTCCATAATAACCTTTTAATCTGAACTTTTTGATACGTATATCTGTGTTTTTCTTTTGCTTTTCTATTTTTTAAATTTTAGTTTAGTTTAGTTTATTCTTTTTTTAATTTTTATTTTTTAATATTCATATAGAGTTAAACTTCAAGGTAATCCTCTTTCTCCAATCAATGTCACCCCTATAGGTAAACCAGTTTTTAATCCCCCTTTATCTTAGGAAAGTTGAGTCCTTTAACAAAGATATCAAGATACATCCAGGAAGAATCAAAGTAACCTTCCTCGCCCACACTGAGAATTTATAACCACCCTCCCATCTTTTTCTCCCGCCAGTGTTTCTGTGTATTTGTTTTTGTCCTGGTAGTATATAAATCGTATACCTGGGGTTCTTTTTGATGAGGTTCTTTTGTTGTTTTGTTTTGTTTTTATATATACATTTTTTTCTCTTGTCATCTACTTTTATCAGTCTTTTTGTTTGTCTGTTTTTGTTTATATACTTCATAAATCTTACCCTGGGGCCCATTTGGGCCGTGCCTTCTCTTTTATTTTATCTTTCTTTTTTTTTCCTGTCTCTCTCTCTCTCTCTCTCTCTTTTTTTTTTAACTTTCTTTTTTCTTTCGTTTGGGAGGGGACTCTTGATTGCTCAGAAGTGTTCCAGGGTGCACCTTGCCTGCACCATGTTTGATACATTCAGCTACATCCATTCAGCCATCTCTCACCAAAATGACTAGGAGGAGGAATGCCCAACAGAAGAAAAATTCAGAGGCTGGGCCTTCTGCAACAGAACTAATGGCTATGGACATAGACAATATGTCAGAAAGGGAATTCAGGCTAACAATTATCTAGGCAATAGCTAGGTTGGAGAAAGCCATGGATGACAAAATGGAATTGATTAGGGCAGAAGTGAAAGCCATCAGGGATGATGTCCACAATGTTCTCAATGAGTTTCAATCTAATCTAAATTCTCTAAAAACTAGGGTAACTGAGACAGAAGATAGAATTAGTGTCTGGAGGACAAACAGATAGAGAGAAAGGATCAGGAAGAAGCCTGGAACAAACAGCTTAGAAGCCATGAAAACGGAATTAGGGAAATAAATGACACCATGAAATGTTCCAATGGCAGAATTATTGGAATCCCTGAGGGGGAGGAGAAAGAAGACTAGAAGATATAGTTGAACAAGTTCTCCAAGAAAATTTTCCCAATATGGCAAATGGAACCAGCGTTCATGTACTAGAGGCAGAACAGTCTCCCCTCAAGATTATAAATCTAGAAAGACCTCAAGACACCTAATAGTGAAAATGATGAATCATAATTGTAGACAGGACCTCTTGAAAGCAGATAGGACAAAAAGTTCCTTGCGTACAGAGGAAAGACCATCAGGATAACGTCAGACCTGTCCACAGAAACCTGGCAAGCCAGAAAGGGCTGGAAAGATGTATTCAGGGCACTAAATGAGAAGAACGTGCAGCCAAGAATACTTTATCCAGCAAGACTGACATTCAAAATGGATGGAGAGATAAAGAGTTTCCAAGACCGGTAAGGTTCAAAAGAGTATGCGACCAACAAGGCAACACTGCAGGAAATACTAGGAGGGGTTCTATAAAAGAGGAAAAATCCCAAGAATATCATTGAACAGAAATATATGGAGTCAATCTACAGAAAGAAAGACTTCAAAGGTAACACGATGTCAATAAAAACATATCTCTCAATAATCACTCTCAATGTGAATGGCCTAAACGCACCCATAAAATGACACAGGGTTGCAGATTGGATAAAATGACAGGACCCATCCATATGTTGTCTACAAGAGATCCATTTTGAACCTAAGGATACACCCAGACTGAAAGAGAAGGGATGGAGAAGCATTTTTCATGCCAATGGGCCTCAAAAGAAGGCCACAGTAGTGATTCTCATATCAAATAAATTAGATTTTAAACTAAAGGCTATAGTCAGAGATACAGAAGGACACTACATAATTCTTAAAGGGACTATCCACCAAGAAGATCTAACAATTGTAAATATTTATGCCCCCAATATGGGAGCAGCCAATTACACAAGAAAACTGTTAATCAAGATAGTCATATTAATATGAATACATTAATAGTAGGGGATCTTATTACACCACTCTCAGTAATAGACAGATCATCCAAGCAGAAAATCAGTAAAGAAACAAGAGCATTGAATGAAACATTGGACCAGAGGAACCTCATAGATATATACAGAACATTCCACCCTAAAACAACAGAATACTCATTCTTCTCAAGTGCACATGGAACCTTCTCCAGAATAGACCACATACTGGGTCACAAATCAGGGCTCAACTGATACCAAAAGATTGAGATTATTCCCTGCATATTCTCAGATCAAAATGCTTTGAAACTGGAGCTCAATCACAAGGAAAAGTTTGGAAGGAACTCAAAGATCTGGAAGCTAAAGACCACCTTGCTAAAGAATGTTTGGATCAACCAGGAGATCAAAGAAGAACTTAAACATTTCATGGAAACCAATGAGAATGAAGACACTTCAGCCCAAAACCTATGGGATACAGCAAAGGCAGTCCTAAGGCGGAAATACATAGCCATCCAAGCCTCCCTCAAAAAAATTGAAAAATCCAGAATACACCAGCTGTCTCTACACCTTAAAGAACTGGAGAATCAACAACAAATTAAGCCAACTCCACACACCAGAAGGGAAATAATCAAGATTAGAGCAGAAATCAATGACATAGAAACTAGAGATACAGTAGAACGCATCAATGAAACTAGAAGCTGGTTTTTTTTTTTTTAAGATTTTATATATTTATTTGACAGACAAAGATCACAAGCAGGCAGAGGGGCAGGCAGAGAGAGAGAAGGGGGAAGCAGGCTCCCCGCCAAGCAGAGAGTCCATGCGGGGCTTGATCCCAGGTCCCTGAGATCATGACCTGAGCCAAAGGCAGAGGCTTTAACCCACTGAGCCACCCAGGTGCCTGAAGCTGGTTTTTTGAAAGAATCAATAAGATCTATTAACCATTGGCCACGCTAATCCAAAAGAAAAGAGAGAAGGCCCAAATTCAGAAAATTATGAATGAAAAGGGAGAGATCACAACTAACGCCAAGGAAATAGAAACAATCATCAGAAATTATTATCAACAGTTATATGCCAGTAAGTTAAGCAACCTAGATGAAATGGATGCATTCTTGGAAAACTATAAACTTCCAAAATTGAACCAGGAAGAAATTGACAACCTGAATAGACCGATATCTAGCAATGAGATTGAAGCAGTGATCAAAAAAGAAAAGCCCAGGACCTGACGGATTCCCTGGGGAATTCTACCAAACTTTCAAAGAAGAAGTAACACCTATTCTCCTGAAGCTGTTTCAGAAAATTGAAGCAGAAGGAAAACTTCCAGACTCTTTTTATGAAGCCAGCATTACCCTGATTCCCAAACCAGGCAAAGACCCCACCAAAACGGAGAATTTGAGACCAATATCCCTGATGAATATGGATGCTAAGATTCTCAACAAGATCCTAGCAAATAGGATCCAATAGCACATTAAGAAAATTATCCACCATGACCAGATGGGATTCATCCCTGGGTTGCAATGATGGTTCAACATTCGCAAATCAATCAATGTGATAGAACAAATCAATAAGAGAAGACAGAAGAACCATATGGTCCTCTCAATTGATGCAGAAAAAGCATTTGACAAAATCCAGCATCCGTTCCTGATTAAAACGCTTCAAAGTATAGGGATAGAGGGAACATTCCTGAACTTCATAAAATCTATCTATGAAAAACCCACAGCAAATATCATCCTCAGTGGGAAAAAGCTGACAGCCTTCCCTTTGAGATCAGGAACATGACAAGGATGCCCACTCTCACCACTCTTGTTCAACATAGTATTAGAAGTCCTAGCAACAGCAATCAGACAACAAAGAGAAATAAAAGGTATCCAAATTGGCAATGAAGAAGTCAAACTCTCTCTCTCTTCACAGATGACATGATATTTCATATAGAAAACCCAAGAGACTCCACCCCAAAACTACTAGAACTCATACAGCAATTCAGTAATGTGGCAGGATACAAAATCAATGTACAGAAATCAGTTGCGTTAATATACACTAACAATGAAAACACAGAAAGGGAAATTAGAGAATCGATTCCATTTACTATAGCACCAAGAACCATAAGATACCTGGGAAATAAACCTAACCAAAGAAGTAAAGGATCTGTACTCGAGGAACTACAGAACACTCATGAAAGAAATCAAAGAAGACACAAAAAGATGGAAGACCATTCCATACTCTCGGATCGGAAGAATTAACATTGTTAAAATGTCTATACTGCCTAGAGTAATCTATACTTTTAATGCGATGCCAATCAAAATTCCACCGGCATTTTTCAAAGAGCTGGAGCAAATAATCCTAAAATTTGTATGGAATCAGAAGAGACCCCGAATTGCTAAAGAAATGCTGAAAAAGAAAAACAAAACTGGGGGCATCATGTTGTCCGATTTCAAGCTTTACAATAAAGCTGTGATCACCAAGACAGCATGGTACTGGCATAAAAACAGACACATAGACCAGTGGAACAGAGTGAGAGCCCAGATATGGACCCTCAACTCTATGGTCAAATAATCTTCGACAAAGCAGGAAAAAATATACAGTGGAAA
>RCUC01085793.1:0-12033 GCA_003697995.1 Taxidea taxus jeffersonii
AAATGGAATCCACCTGCATCATCACCTATCAGTGGTTGGATTTTGTTGTTGTTGTTGTTAGGATTTCTTTTTTTTTAATTTTAGTTCCAGTGCAGTCAGGATTTCTAAAACTCAGTTTCCCTATCTGTAAAATGGAGCTAACATCTACAACCTGGGGCTCCTAGGGCGCACTTCAAGCACAGAGGAATGCATAACAAACTCAATAGCAGGACTGATACAAAGGGCAAGACCATCTTTTGATTATTAGGACTATTCTCACACACAGATGGCCACTCTCTGTCCCCTGAAGATAGACAATAGCTAAAAAACAAAAACAAACAAAAAAACAAAAAAATTGGAGACCTCTTTGTTGAAAACAAGGGACAAAGAACTACAGACTAAAATACCCTCTCTCAAAGCAAGATACGAAGGCAAAAAAGATGATTTCACAAAAGCAGCCCATGGCTCCCACAGAGCTCTAGAGGCCATGGCTGGAAGCCTGTGTCCTTCCCCATCAGAAGTGTCAAAGCCAGACCTCAGGACCCTAATTTTCTCTCCCTGGGAGGGGGCTCCAAACCACTCATAAGGGGTCTTTCAACACTCCAGGTCCCTAGAGTCTCTAGGCTGCCTGCCCTAGGACACCATACTGCAATTGTGTCCCCTGACACTCCCAACCCCACAGCCGCATTCCCTCAGGCCAAGCATCAAGAGACCTGTTAGGTTTTCCCACAGAAGGCCTGTAGAGGCCTCTCCTTCCAGCCTTCTCGAAAGCAGGACTGACAGGCCATGGTGCCAGCCTCCTGAGGCTCCTCTTGAGGGACTCCAGGGACTGGAGGAAGGCAGGCAGAGGTCAGCCAGTTCCCAGTGGGACCAAGGGACCAGTGTGTGTCTGAGTTCTACCTTTTAATCACATGGTTCCTCTGGCAACCAGCCCCCTTTCTCCCCATTCTGAGGTCAGCTCATTAGCATAAACTCAGGTATGGTGCAAGGTGCTTATCATGAGTAACAATAGATACTCCTCTCATACCTACTGCACAGGAAGTTACAAGGATTTTAGACTCTGTGCCAAGGGAGGTCTTGCTGACTCGGTAAAGCACGTGACTCTTGATCTCAGGACTGAGTTCAAGCTGAATGTTGGGGGCAGAGTTAACTTAAAAAAATTTTTTTAAGATAATACATACACCAGTCTTTCTAAAAGAATCTTTTAAAAAAATGATTTGTTTATTGATTGATTTTAAAGAGAGAGAGCACACAAACAAAGGGGCAGAGAGAGAATCTAAAGCAGACTTCCTGCTGAGCACAGAGCCTGATGCGGGGGTTGATCTCACAACTCTGAGATCAGGACTTGAGTGAGTCAAAATCGAGAGCTGGCTGCTTAATGGACTGAGCCACCCAGGCGCCCCCCCCCGCCCCCCAAATAATCTTTACAAAAAAAAGAAGAAATTCTGTCAGGAATTAGGACTAAGACCTCATATACCTACCTACTTTCTTTCTTATCTATTTCTTTTAGAGAAAGAGAACAGCAGGAGGGGGAGAGGAGAGAGAAACTTTAGGCAGACTCTGCACTGAGTGTGGAACTCAACATGGGGCTTATATCAGGACCCTGAGACTACAACCTGAGCCTAAAACAAGAGTCTGACATTTAACCAATTGAGCTCCCAATTGCCCACACATATACATTTCCTATTATGTCACATCACAGGCTGCCAAAACAAGATACCACAGACAGGTCTATAACAATTTTTTTTTTCATAGTTTTCTTAGTTCATGGTTCTGGAGGCTGGAAGTCTAAGATCAAGATCTTGGCAGGGCTGGTTTCTTCTGAGGTCTCTCTCCTTGGCTTCTAGTTGGACATCTTCTCCCTTTGTCTTCACAGGACCTTCCATGTGACATATTTGGTCTACTTCCTCTTCTTATAAGGACACTAATGAGGGGCACCTGGGTGGCACAGTCAGTTGAACAGGTGACTCTTGGTTTGGGTTCAGGTGGTGATCTCGGGGTCCTGGGACTGAGCCTCATGCAAGCTTTCTTTTTCAAGTGGGTTAAAAAAAAAAAGGACACCAATCGGATTGGATTAGGACTATACTCTAATTATGTCCTTTTAATATAGTTATCTTTTTAAAGGCCTTGTCTCTAAATACAGTCACATTCTGAGATACTAGGGAAGGTAGGGCTTTACATACAAATGTGAAGGAACACAATTCTGGCCACAAAAGCCTAGCAATAACTTTAAGTTGTACAAGAAAGTGACCATTATTACATAAAATATCTCACTAACCAAAATAAATATATTCCTCATTTTCCTCTCAACTGAATCAAAAAATTGCCAGCAGCTACTCCAGTTCCATCTGACATGGATGGAAACTGATGGAAAGAGCATCAGAGTAAAACCTGACAGGCCTAAATGACTGTGAGCAAATAGCTTACTTTTGCCAATTTTTCAAAATGACCAGGTCAGCACATTGCAAGGGCCTCTTGAAGGGCCATGGGAGGAGGAAGCAGAGTAAAGGAAGTGTTCTGAAGCTGAAGCCTCATTAGCTTCTTAGCAAACCCACCTGTGGTAGAAGATCTGTGGCAGCCCGATTGTCACCAATGTCACTGAGGGTTGGTTTAACATCGTCACCTTGTCATGGTCAAGATAGACCTGCTAGATAATGGAATAGCTGTAACAACATTACAAAAATTAGTGAGCTACATCATGCTATCCTCAGAGAGCATCAAAGGTCTAGGGGAACACTGGGTTGGATTGTGACAAGATAACATGTTCCCCACATGTAGATCCGAGACCCCACCCCACTTTAGGAGTAGACACTTGGTTTGCCCCTCCCCTCACTGCACTATTGTGCCTCTTGGACCAGCCTCCACCATCCCAAGGTCAGAGTAATTCCAGCCCTAATGCAGGGTGGAGGACTCAACACTGAAAATATGTTGTTTGGGTGTAGACATGGATCAGCAGATAGGGGCTTGGGTGAGACACATGGCTCACCTCTCCCAAGTCCTTAGCAGACAATATCCTCCCCATAGCCAGAGGCCAGCCTGCTACACACTTACCTGATTTGCTACAGATGCAGACTTAAATTAGGATTAAGCTGATAAAGCTTGTTGGGATGATACATGGAGTTTCCAGGATGGATGAAGGCTGGTCGGCATCTGGGACATTTACTGATTGCACTAAAACAAACAAAAAGTGAAAACCCTGTCAAAACAGCAACAACAACAACCCTGATGATTGCCAGACAGAGTGCTTGTAGGGGGAGGGAGGTTGGTTAAAAAGGTAAATGGGCTTAAGAATCCACTTGATGGGGGCATCTGGTGGCTCAGTGGGTTAAGCCTCTGCCTTCGGCTCAGGTCATGATCCCAGGATCCTGGGATCAAGCCCTGCATCGGGCTCTCTGCTCAGCAGGGAGCCTGCTTCTCCCCACCCCCGCCTGCCTCTCTGCCTACTTGTGATCTCTGTCAAATAAATAAATAAAATCTTTTAAAAAAAAAGAATCCATTTGATGACTGACCACTGACTAATGTATAGATTGTTGAATCACTATATTGTACATGTGAAATTAATGTATTTTATATGTTAAGTATATTTAATAAAAAATAATAAAATACCTTCCTGAGCACCCACTTTCCCAGGCAGCCCATGTCATCCCCAAATTTATTGATTCGTGATGTGGTAGCCACTCTATCAGATCCCGACTTCCCTGCCTCCCTAATCACACATTCTCCCCCACCTTCTCTCCACCCAACTTCCACACTCTAATTCATACACAGGTGTAACCCCTACACTGTTCAAGCCCCACACTGGGCTTAGCCTGAGGTCAAAGTTCAGCCTGTAATCCTTTGGCCTCAGAGCAATTTACTAGCTGAATGCCTTCATTTCTGATTCTCAAAGTATTGGCTGAGTAAAATGCTTCCAGGGGAAATATCCAGCAGTTCCTAATTTATCTTTTATACATTTCTGTGTCTCAGGAAGCTAGGGCTTTTTACAAAAATTCTGGCAAATCTGGGGCAGTTTTATTTTACTATAGGTTCATATATCATTAAGTCATTGGTAGTCTGTCTTATTTTTTAAAATGTATTTTATTTATTTATTTTAAATATGTTTTTTAAGTAGGCTCCACACTCAACATGGGGCTTGAACTCACCACCCTGGGATCAAGAGTCTGATGCTCCACCAACTGAGCCAGCCAGGTGCCCCTGTTGCTAATCATGTGGAAGTGGGACCAGCCTGCTGTGGGGAACCTCTGGATGCCACGCACAAAGGTACAGGGCCTCAGTATGCATAGCCATGTTTATCTGTCCTATGCCATCCTCTTGGCATAGGTTTGAAAAGTATGGACTGTGCCTAGTCCAACGGGAAATTATTCTAATCATGAAATGATTCTCTTTGCCCCTCTCCTAACAGCCTATAGATATGTGAATAGTTTTCTATTGCTGTGTGACAGATGACCAATTCATCTGCTTTAATGGCACTCAATCATTAGCTCATAGATCTGTAGGTCAGAAGTCTAGCATGACGAGGTTGGGTGCTCTGCTTGGGGTCCCATAAGGCTGTGATTAAGATGTTGGTCAGGTCCCAGGTGATCCTTAAAAGAAAAGAGTTGAGGGGTGCCTGGGTGGCTCAGTCGGTTGGACATCTGCCTTCAGCTCCGGTCATGATCTCAGGGTCATGGGGTCGAGCCCTACATTGGGCTCACCCCTCAGCAGAGGAGTCTGCTTCTCCTGCTCCCTCTGCACCTGCTTGTGTGCTCTCTCTCGCTTGCTCCCTCTCTCTCTAAAAAAATAAAAATAAATAAATAAAAGAAAAGAGTTGAATAGGAGAAGTATTTGTGGCTTTCTTCACAAATCCACGTGAAGGTATTCAGTGGCCATCCAAGGTTAGAAAAGCTCCTAGTCAGATCAGCCCTTGTCAGAAAGCTCTATTGTAGGGGTGCCTGGGTGGCTTAGTCATTAAGCCTCTGCCTTCAGTCCAGGTCATGATCCCAGGGTCCTGGGATCAAGTCCTGCATCGGGTTCCCTGCTTGGTGGGAAATATTTTCCCGCAGATTCCTCCTGCTTGTGTTCCATCTCTCATTGTCTCTCTATCTCTCTTAAAAAAAAAAAAAAAGTGGGATGCTGGGTGTCTCAGTCCTTGGATGTCTGCCTTCGGCTCAGGTCATGATCCCAGGGTCCTGGGATGGAGCCCACATCAGGCTCCCTGCTTCTCCCTCTTCCACTCCCCCTGCTTGTGTTCCCTCTCTCACTGTCTCTCTCTCTCTGTCAAATAAATAAATAAAATCTTAAGAAAAAAAAAAAGAAAGAGCTATTGCAAAAAACCACAGTTCAGTAGGAACGTGCAGCCTGCTTACAGGGGTCGATTTGTTCTTGTGCAGGCCAATAAGGCTGCAAAGGGGGAGACAAGCCCTGCAGGGCCTCAGGGGTGTTTTGGTGGAAGCATCCACTGGCAGCAAGGAGGTTAGTTTTCTCATAGGTGTCCCCCTGAAAGAGCTTAGAGTAGCCAGATCTGGCAGCTGATTTGGTGTGCGCATGACAAGTCTTTGCCCCTCGATTTCTTCATCTGTGAAGTGGAATCATAGGAAGGATTGACTCTTAACCTTGAGAGAGGAGATTGAAAGTCGATGCCACACACAGACTAGGTCCCAAACTCTCTCACCTCCCATCTGTTCTTCTAAGGGCTTGTTCATCTTTCCTAAAAATCATGTCTTCACTCTCCTGTAAGAGGCCTGTATCCTTATTCCCCTTTCTCTGTTAAGATGGCATTTAAGACAATTCTAAATAGCCTCAGGTGTTATTTTCTCCCTGGGCCTTTCCCATGTGCACATGAGGTGTATATAGTAATAAACTTATGTTTCTTTTTCTCTTGTTAATTTGTCTTATGACAGGGGTCTCAGCCAAGAACTCAGAGGGGTAGAGTGAAAATTATTTTTCCTTCCCTGCAATACAAATATTGAAAACAAAAACTTCCTTTCCCATCTGAGGGTTTATCTGGCTTGTGCTATGGTGGCTGTGAGAACTCGGCTCTCAGGTCTTCAACTACAGGGCACTCACGTGACCATGGGGCCCCACTCTGAAGCCCATTGCTGTAGATGCACCACTTGTCACTCTCCCTAGGGCTGCTTCCAGCCGGACAGGGAACTAAGGCAGACCTCTTCCTGGGAGACAAGGGACTTCTCTGATGGCCCACTTCTACTTAAGGAGTCTCCTGAGACCTTGTGGGACTTTCCCTAGACTAGATGGCAGTATAGGATGCCATCACCCAGACTCTGCCCCTCCTGCACTTGGGGTCTGAACTGCTTTGATCTGAATGGTCTCCCAGATCCCCCAGGCTTCCGCCATTGTTCTCACGGGGGCTTCTCCCATTGAAATCCCTGCTTGTTAATCTCATTAATGTTTCTGCTTCTCAGGACTGATCATCAGATGGATTTACTGCCTGAAATTCTATGTCATTATATTTCAAGTTCTGATAACAACTAACATTGCACATTTCCTCTAAACATCAAAAGTGATAAGCTGTGTTACTTGGTCATTTGGGCCCTTAAATTCTTCTGCAAATTCAGCTTGTTGAATTGGTCTTTGTACTATGTAAGTAATATGGGCAACGCTGTAAAATGACATGTTTTGTTTGGTCATAGCTCTCGAAAACAGAAATTGCATCTAAAATGTTATTCATTGTCAAATCTTGAAAAAGTTTCACATCTTCAGGGTAATTCTGAAGCTTTGTCTCAGTTGCCACAGGAATCCTAAAAAGGTAGAAAGCACTGACTCTGATCTGAAAGATGTAGGGAGGTAAAACTATTAATAAGCCAAAGTTTAAGCTTCTTTGGTAGACCTGTTTTTGAGTAAATTTCTCAGTCCCCATGGAAGATGGTCTTGAACTTCCTGCTTCTCAAGAGCACCATGACATCCGGGAAGGGGATGCCGTCTATGTCATCGCAGGTGAATAGCTCCTCACAGTCCTTTGCCTGCAGGCGCATAGGCTCTCATGTGTACCAGGGAACCACCTGAAGGTCCAGCCCAATCTTTTGATCTATTATAATAGGATATGGATTTACAACACCAAATAAGAAGTAACTTTGCAAAACCAAAATTGAATCGAAAACTAATCAAGTCTCTGGATCTAACAGCTGGTTTATAGAAAATATTGTCAGCAGAACAATAGAAACAGGCACAGGGATGCAATCAGCCAAGTTTAAGATATGAAAATTCTATAGGGACAATCTTGTCTCTTCAACACACTATGTACAAGGAGAAAAATAAGAAGGCAGAGTACAAAAATGAAGCCAGGCTGTCCAGATCTGGACTGAGTCATGAGTGTGGAATTGGAGCAAAGGGAGTGAGCACCACTGAGGGAAACAGGTAGGGGTCGGATGGGGAGAAAAGAACCTTTTAAGTCCCTAACTTTTAAGTCCCTAGGCTCCATGACACCACAAGGAAACCTCCGAAGGGTTGGGCTTGCAAGAGGGAGGAGCGTCCCTTCTCCATCCCTCCATCCTTATCTCCTGATCCTTAACCTGATCCCCTCTCCAACTGTCTGAGGTTTAGGGACAAGGGCAAATTCTCCAGACCACTGAGTGTGTCCACTGCTGCCGGGTATGTTCATTTGACAAGCATTTTGGGGACAGCTACTGTGAGCAGAGCATGGGGCTGGGTAGAGGGCAAGCTGCAAGAGTACAAGACAGTTTCTGTCCTCTAGGACCTTACAGTCTAGCCAGACCCACAGGATGGTTAGCAGAAAGGGGACAGGCAAAGCTTCGGGGCATGTGATCAATGAATACAGGACATGGCCTGGACAGAGGCCTTCTGTGAAGAAGGCAGGACTTAGCAACAGGAGGGGTAAAGAGCGGGAGGATTTGAAGGAGGAGTCCTATATTGAGGCTCTGTTTTCCAGAATGTCCAAAGAGTGAGGGAAGCAGTGTGAAGGAGGATTGCCACTTTGGGGTGATAAGAGTCAAAGGTAGAGAGTAGGCTGGGCTCTCCAGGACCTGAGTGGGAACAGCTTCCCTGGTCACCGACCTAGAAATCCACAAGCCCCACTAAAACTCATGTGGAAGACAGGCAGGCAGACAGACAGACATGCCTGGACAAAGAAAGAGGCAAAGCCCTATGCATCTGGTTCCCAAGATTTAGAAAAGGGTGAAAAGGATCTGCCTGTCTTCCTTCACCAAGACAGAAATGTTCCCAGCAGGACCGAGGGGACATGGCACAGCAGGACGATGATGAATTCAGTGAGAGAGAAGAGACTGTGCCTTCCAAGAATCATCCCACAGCCATGTTTGCAATCCAGGATAATAGCCAAGATGTCATCCAGGGACGCCCGGGTGGCTCAGTGGGTTAAACATCTGACTGTCGGTGTCAGCTCGGTCTTGATGTCAGAGTTGTGAGCTCCAACCCTTCATTAGGCGCCTACTTAAAAAAACAAAAACAGGGACGCCTGGGTGGCTCAGTTGGTTGGGCGGCTGCCTTCGGCTCAGGTCGTGATCCCAGCGTCCTGGGATCGAGTCCCACATCGGGCTCCTTGCTCGGCAGGGAGCCTGCTTCTCCCTCTGCCTCTGCCTGCCTCTCTGTCTGCCTGTGCTTGCTCTCTCTGTCTCTCTGACTAATAAATAAATAAATAAAATCTTAAAAAAAAAAAAAAAAAAAACATATTATCACCTAGGGGTCAGAGGGAGGCATTGTGTGACACCAGGCCTGAAGCCATTCCCTCCTCCTGACCTCCAAGATCTTGCTCCTCTTTGGGAGATGGGACCCCCAGCAGCAGAAGCAGGAGGGAAAGAGGGGATTCTGGGCTTGGGACTCACCCCCGTTATGTATTGGCGTAATGTATCTTGTGTGGACTTCTGTGGTGACACCAGGGACTTGGAATTCCAGATGGCAAAGGCCCTCCCCCCAGAGCGGTCACAGGCAACCCGTTGAAATGTTTCTGGGCAGTTTGGGACTCCAGGGTTGTTCGTTGGCCTACAGGGTCCAAAGTGCCTGAGCCTTTCTCTGTTGGTTCTCAACTGCCAAGGAAGCAAATGCAGATTGAAAAGTCAGCAGGAACACAACGTTCATCCTTGCTCACCCATTGTTCTCTTTTACTTTCACTCTCCAGGGGCAAACTCTTTTCCCAATTTGTCATTTAAGGCACCAAACTTGGTTTATCATTTTAGCAATTGCATAGAGGGCTATCCTGCTCTTCAGTACTTCTGTTCACTCACTGGTGAATCATGGATTTCCTTCCCTGTCACACACATGTCTACTTCTTTTTTTTTTTTAATTTTTTTTATTAACAGTTGCGTAGAACTTCCTATGGTCTGCACTCAACACTTGGAAAATACTTTCTTAAGGAGACTGATTCCCTTTCTATCTGATACATCAATCTAGTTCATTGGAGAAAACCCTGGTATGTAATGAATCCATTCTATGTCATGAATCCATTCTATGCCATGAATAACTGCTCACCTATGCATTTAATCAGATTCCTGCTCTGTGTCCTCTGTCAGCAGGGATGAAATACTCACTGAGGTGGGTTCCTGTGACCTGTGTTTCAGATGAGGAACTGCACATGGCACAGAGCCTGGGGCCACAATGAATGAGGAGATTACAGGGTTAGCAAGGACCGTTGCTTTTCCCGGCCTACCCAGTTCCCCGTCCTCAGTCCTCAGCCCTACCACACTGCCTAGTAGATATTTATTAAAAACATGTATATTCAGTAAATGTCCCTTTTCTGGTCTTAATGAAAGGGGTATCAGTCCACTATCATCAATAGATGGTAAAATCATGGGCTGAAAGGTTTTTGGGGAACAGGATATTCACATAGAGAATAAATTTCAACCCACATTTAAAAAAATATTCATTTATTTTACTTTATTTTTTTTCTTTAAAGATTTTTACTTATTTATTTGACAGACAGAGGTCACAAGTAGGCAGAGAGGCAGGCAGAGAGAGAGAGAATGAGGAGGAAGAAGGCTCCCTGCTGAGCAGAGAGCCCGATGTGGGGTTCTGGGGCTTGATCCCAGGATCCTGGGATCATGACCTGAGCCGAAGGCAGAGGCTTTAACCCACTGAGCCACCCAGGCGCCCCTATTCATTTATTTTAGAAATGAATCCATCCTATGTCATGAATCCATTCTATGCCATGAATAACTGCTCACCTATGCATTTAATCAAGTTCCTGTTCTGTGTCCTCTGTCAGCAGAGACAAAATACTTACTGAGGTGGGTGCCTGTGACCTGTGTTTCAGATGAGGAACTGCACTTGGCACAGAGCCTGGGGCCACATTGAATGAAGAGATTAGGTTCAGCAAGGGCTGCCAGTTTTCCCTGACTACCCAGTTCCTTGTTCTCAGCCCTGCCACACTGCCTAGTAGATATTTATTAAAAACATGTATATTCAGTAAATGTCCCTTTTCTGGTCTTAATGAAAAGGGTATCAGCCCAGCATCATCAATAGATGCTAAAATCATGGGCTGAAAGGTTTTGGGGAACAGGATATTCACATAGAGAATAAATTTCGACCCACATTAAAAAAAAAGATTTATTCATTTATTTTAGAAAGAGAGGACACATGCTCACCAGAGTGAGTAGGGGGAGGGGCAGAGAGAGAGGGAGAGAAGCAGACTCCCCAGTGAGCACAGAGCTTGACTCAGGGGGCTCCATCCCACAGCCCTGAGATCAGGGCCTGAGCTAAAACCACGAGTCAGACACTTAGCGGACAGAGCCACCCAGGGGCCCCTCTACCCACATGTTTAACATGCAGATGTCACACAAGCTCAGCTTTTATCACCATCATCATCATCATTTTTTGTTAGTCTTTGTATCTATTGACCTTCTGGAGACCAGCTTGGGACTAACTCACCTGGCTTCCTTTTACCTTGGCTGAACAAAACTTCCACCTCCTTTAAAAACAAACGAACAAACAAACAAAAACAAACCAAAAAACTTTCCATCTCTTTATGCGTGCGGCTGTGAGGTTGCTGTTTTTCTGTGTTTTAAGCTCTCAGTCCAATGGTGGCCATGACCAAGACAGCCTTAATGTTCTAGTTCCCAGCTGGACTAAACTTAAATAATCTCCTTCCTGGCTCCAGGCTCCTGATCTCCCTTTTCTTAGAACATTTTATTTATTTTTATTTTTTTCTTTTTACCTTTTTACCCCATGCCCAGTGTTGAGTCAACACAGGGCTTGAACTCATGACCCTGAGATCAAGACTTGAGCAGCTATCAGGAGTTAGATGCTTAGCTTAACCAAGACTGAACCACCCAGAGCCCCTAGAACACATTTTTTAAAATGTGTAATTGTAAATTCTTTCTCCTCTTACCAGCTTTATAGCCCATGACTATCTTTCTCAAGGTCCTGGGAACAATCTCTTCCAAATATGAACATCAAAGGAGATAGGGTCCTCACTTCCCAGTCTCTACAGGAGACTAGAAGATCATCAACTGGGAGGCTTAAGCAACAGAAATACTTTCTTTCTTTCTTTCATTCATCCTTAATTACCCCCTTAATTACCACCTTAAAGGCCCCATCTCCAAATACAGTTACCCTGGGGGTTAGGGCCTCAACTATGACTTTTGGAGGGGCACAGTGGATTCCATAACAGAGACTAACTTTGATGGGAGCCACTTAGCAAACACAGGTGGTCTAATTTCAGAGAATAACATTTAAAAGCTCAGGAAATAACTCCATGTGCTCAGCACATCCTGTTGCTCAGCTTCAGGACTTTCCCACTAACTTCTCTACCTCTTGAACACCCCTTGCTCCTTGTTTTAGTGGAGTGGACTTCAGGGTGAGTTCTGGCCTCTTTCTCCTATTACAACAGCCTTCAGTAAAGTCTTCTTTGCCTGCTCAATATTGTCTCAAGCAATTTTTGCTTTGACAGTTGGTATGTACAGATATAGATGGGTTCTCTTTCCTATTAACATCCATGATAAGTTTCTGCATACTTTCCTCCTAAAAGTTACCCTGTTTTTTATGGGTGTCTGTGCTTTATTTAGCAGAAATTACCTTGTTCCTTCAGAGCTCTATGGGAATTATATTGTGTTGGTGCCAGAATAATTTTAGGAGTATGTTTCCCCCCCC
>RCUC01085794.1:0-44215 GCA_003697995.1 Taxidea taxus jeffersonii
CAGTAGAAAGGTGGTTACCAAAAGCTGGGTGGAAAGGGGAACAGGTGAGTGTTTAATGGATACAGAGTTTCTGTTTTAGACAATGAAAGAGTTCTATTGCACCACAATGTGCAGCCAATGCCCGGAGCATGGATGGATCTCACAAACATGACCTTGAGCACAGGGGTCTCTGCAGGTTATCTAGCTGTTGGCTTTCAGCTTCCAGCCCACCTTTTCCATTCTCTGCTCCCGGGGCTGGGGCGGGGACTCAGAAGCAAGTCTGTGCTCCTCGAGGGGGCTCCCGGCCAGGCTCTGCCACCAGGGGGGCACCAGAGGGACCCACCAGGCTGGAAGAGGACAGGGACCTGCTCCCCACCACACCTGCCAAGGGCTGCATCCTCTCAGAGGCGTGAGCTTGGCTCCACAGCACTCCGCCCCGTGGTCTTCCAAATGGTAATAGTCCCCACTTGTCTTCGCTCCTGCAGTCCTAGAGGCGGTAATGGCATCCCGAGGGTGGTGGCTACCCACGTGCTGCCTTGGTTTCCCTTTTTGCCTTCCCAAGTCCCCATGCCAGCCATTCTTAGAGTAAATGAGATGATCTCTGCTGCAATAACTGGTGTGGCTCCAGATGATAATCTGACGCTACCAAACACAAAATAATAGGCTCTCATTCAAGTCGTATAAAGTTCAGAACCAGGCAAAATTAGCAGCGGCTTCATAGAGACAGGAGGGAATGGTCCCTAGGAGGGTGTTCGCGGGGGAGCTGGCCGTGTCGTGTCGGCGGACCTGGGGGGTGCTTACCCGAGTGTGTTCCCGTGGGATAAAGTCACATGGTTCTCAGTGGGTAGCCCTGGATGCCTTCTCAGACACCGGAGCCTCAACAGGCTCTCTAGAAACACCTTGTGAACTTCGAGAAGCATTAATACTGATGATCTGAGCCTCTTCCTGGAGACCTGATTCATCTACCAGACAGCGACTCCCGCCAAATCTCTAGGAAGCCAAGCCCTGGTTTTATCTCCAAATTCCTGCTCATCAGGAGGTTCTCTTGTATTTACTCTAATGAGCCTGCGGCATAGAGAAACAACTCATGGATTTGAAGTAATGGGACTTCACCAATAACCTGCATCTTCTGCTGAAGGAAAGACTAGAGGTCTGGACTCAGGTGTAAGATTGACCCAGATGATGGGTGATTCAATGGGCGCTTTGAGAATCCGCTGGTAGCTCTGAAAATATGCACAGAAACAGTCTACACACAGTCTGGAGCGTTCTCAGAAGCCCATCTGTAAGCCTCGTCGTGATCCCTGGACTCGTGGTTAAGAACTTCTGCTCTGGAGACTCAAAGCCCATACTTGTGTGAATCTTATTTAGGAAGCAAGTAAGGCCTGGCGATGTCCTAAGACCCCCAATTCTTGCTGATGTGTTTTGGATTCCTCAGAATGAGGAGAAGCTGGCAAGAGAGAAGCCAGCAAGGGTCAAATTCTAGTCCCCCTCCCAACAACTCTGGGAACCTGTTCCCACTTCTCCATTTCTGTTCCAACTTCTTCTCCTGAAAAATGGCATAAATATTTGCTCTGCTTTCTTCACAGGGCTGTCCTGAGGCTCAGACAAGATGTGGGAAAACATATGTGCTTGGAAAAGCATAAGCATCACATATGTTTACTGAACACCTGAAGCGGGTTCTGTGGGCAAATAGGCGTCAGATACTTATCCGAGGACAAGCCATTATCCGTGGTCTGCGTACAAGGGGTGTAAAGCCTGCCTCTTCTATTGAGGCAGTAGAAGAAATAGGTGAAACCAAAATATACAGAACAACTGGTTTTTGTTTTGAGGGATAAAAAGGAAAAAACCTCACAGATAAATATCATGGATCTGAGGGCCAACAAAGTGTACAGTGACCACTATTGTGACAGCTATTTAAACTCTCCAGAGGGGACTCTGCAGAGAAGAGCTCTGTCACATGCCCTCCCTGCCCCCCTATGCCCCCTGCTCCTCCCCCAGCAAGGAATGCCTGTCTGGGGGCCCTGGTCCTCTGGGGCTCCATCCTGTGGCCAACCGCTGTGGGTTCATGTGCACTCTCCTATCTCTGTGTTTGCTCTTCCCACCACCTGGAAAGGTACCTTTATTTCAGTTAACGCACTGGATCTCAATGTCGCTATTGTAGGGTCATTTTGTAATCTATCATTGCCAATGATGTCTTTACTACTAGGGACTATTATAAACCATTGTCCACATAATGTGAAAAATCCATTCGAATCCCTCACCTCCTGTAGTCACAGCCTTCATTATTAGGCACCAATCTTTCCATCAAGAGATAAAACATAATGTACTCCCCCTGCCCCCCAGTGTACCACCAACAGTTGGCTGGCAGGCAACAATTTAAAATACCTCTGTTGTGTTGTTCTTGGGGAGATTCTGCCTTCCACCGTTTTCGATACTCCTGAGTCAATGATTTTAGTATTTTTGAAAGTTTGTTTGAAATAGTTGGAATAATTTTTCTTCTCAAATTTTTGTAAGCTGTTATGGGAAAATATTATATTGATAGAGCCAAAGCTAATTGCTTCGTGCATTGAACAGAAGGTGAAGCAAACAGATCTCACGGCTTCAAAAGAATTTGAATTCCATTTTTGAATTCAGACCCGCATCATCAACTGAGATAATAACGAAGGTTCTACCAGGATTTTTCTCTGACAATAACAGATATTGTATGGAATTCATTAGCACGAGAGTCATCAAATAGAAGATTATGTCGGTGAAAATAATGAGTTTAGTGATCACATGAAAACCAGTGTGACATATGCGAGGTCATATTTTTAGCATCAAAGCTCGAAGGCAAAGAGAATATTAATAGATATGTGTGTACTTTTATTCATCATAAAGTGACATAATCTTTGGGCTCACCAAAGCTTCCTGTTTCCAGAAGAGACTAAACACTGTAGGTGTGACTCAAAAATAACAAGATTAATTGTTGTGGAGTCTGTCTCATTACTTAATAATCAAATTACATGTTCTCTTGAAGTGGTTGACCTTTTTCTTTGGTTCAGCAGTCTTACTAAAAAAAAAAAAAAGACATATCAGTTATTACCTTATAAGTTTTACTTTATTTGCGCCATTTGGAATCTTGGAATATATTTTGTCCATTGGCCAAGCAGAACCCCCCCTTTTCTCTCCCCCTTGGCCACTGTAAGCTCTACACTTTCAGTTAACCTTACTCTCTAGAAATTATAAAATGAGTGATGCATTTGGAATACATTGGAAACATCTTAAATATTTGGAAACACCGCCACCACCATTAATGCTAAGATTTACTGAGTATTTCACATGTATTGTATCAGCTAAATATCATAACAACGCAGGAGAAATATATCCATTTCACAGGTTAGAAAATTGAGATGATAGAAGTTAAGTAACTCACCCAAAGTCACAGGGATAGTTAGTAGCCGAGTCAGAAATTTAAACCCAAGCATTTTGACTTTGGAGCCTGCCATCAGGCAATGCTGCCTTAGTTTCTACATTATACTGTGATCGAAAATGGATGGACATAGAGTACATAAATATAACGGGATACTAATGGGAATGAATCCTGTATTTGAAGGATATTTAATAGAATGAGAAATTTTCATTATAGGGCGCCTGGGTGGCTCAGTGGGTTAAAGCCTCTGCCTTCGGCTCAGGTCATGATCCCAGGGTCCTGGGATCGAGTCCTGCGTCGGGCTCTCTGCTCAGCAGGGAGCCTGCTTCCTCCTCTCTCTCTCTCTGCCTGCCTCTCTGCCTGCTTGTGATCTCTGCCTGTCAAATAAATAAATAAATAAATAATCTTTAAAAAAGAAATTTTCATTATATCTTAAAGAAAGAAGAAAATTTCTTGAGTACTTACACTGTGTCTGACATTATCACTTATCACTGTGTGATGAGTCGCTATATACACATGATCTCGTTTAATCCTCCTATGAACTGGTGGTATATTTAATTTACTATTATCTCCACTTAAGAGTGTGGAGACCGAGTCATAGATTTAAAAATCTTTGTTGAGATCACAAAGCTAACAAGTGGCAGAGCCTGCATTTGAACTTAGGTCGATTGACTCCAGAGCCCACATATTTAAGCACTCTGCTACATTGATTTTAAGACACAAAATCATACACACCATGTGACATCAGTTTGGGTAATAAATGCACGCATGCACATACATGTGCGCACATGTGTAGGAAGAAGACTGGAAGGATATAAATAAAATATTTAAAAGTGATTATCACCATGAGTCAGATTATTGATGATTTTTATGGCCTTTTTTATACTTTTGTATAGTTTAAATTTTTTCTTTAATGAGAATTTATTTCTTTTTAATTAGTGAAAACATTATTAACAATATAAAACAAACGTATTACTTGTGTATGATGCACTCGGCTCTCTGGAACCCTCATTCGGTGATAAGCAAAGCTCTCTCCCCATCTTAAGTCTTTTCTTGAAGGCTCTCTCACCCCATTTCCTGCCTTGTCACTGAAACCTTGAGCTGACCTTGAGCTCCTATGTATAAGGGGACTATTTCGAGCTCCAGGTCATCACTCCTCCCTCCCTTGAGACACACAGCAGCTGTTGGCGCCACTCTCTCCTCATTAGCAAAGCTGGTCTCTCTTCCTTCTATGTCCCTCTCCCCCAACCCTCATGATCTTTCTTGACAGCTTCAATATCTACATGGCTGACCCACCAAGCGCCCTGGTCCATCACTTCCTTGGCTTCCTGTGGCCAAAGAATGGCCTTTTCCTCCACTTCAATACTGTCATCCTCTTGCATGATTGTATACACGTCACCGAAACTTGTGTCACCTTCAAAAGATTACATACACCACCCCCAACTGGCCATCTTCTATGATACTTGGCCAAGAACTTCCACCATATTTCACATTTATCATGACATAAAATCCATTGATTCGTCCATCTACATCCGCCCTTTCTTCCTATTTCTTCTCCTGATTACGCTCGGGGCCAGTCACTGGAGTCCCCTAGCCAATCTCTCCCTCCACCACACTTCTCTGAACAGCGATGCCCACCAGCCCCAACACTGCCCCCTGGCAGTTGAACTTTGCCAGACACACGCAACTGGGAAAATTGGCTTTACTTTAGAATTCATGATCCCACACCTCAGATGGCTCTCATTGCAACCTATCACACCAATGTCTTTTTTTTTTGCTAATAAGATGACTGTCCCTGTTTCCAGGAGACCTATTTTTTCTTTCCTCTTAATCCCCCCCTTCCCTGTTGCCTGCTCAAATCTCTCACCACCTCACCTTACACTTGGCTGAGAAAGTAGGAGCTATGGGATGATTACTTTCTTACAAACTTACCTGCACCTGTGCTGCTATCCCTCCCTTCCTGCAGCAACTGAAGAAATGCCTCCTTTCTTATGAACGGCTAATCCTCCCATGTGTTTTCTCCCATTCCTTTCTCAAGGAATTTGCTCCTTAGCAATCCCTTCTTTCTTCTCCAATAACAACTTTTCCTTAGCTCATTTCTACGTCATAATAACACAGAAGAGAATCTTCCATCTTTTATCATTTCAGCCTATGCTAGGCAAGCCCAAGAGTTAGGGCTGTAGTCATTGGGTAGACATCTCAAAAAACCAACACACATGCATGCACACATGCACGCACGTGAACACAACACCCGGCAAGTAATTTTCTGAGTTTCAATTAACTTGCCTTTTCGCTCTGAAAGACCCTGTATCCCAGATTCAGGTTCAGCATCCTTTTTAGGGTTATTATAAACTGTGGTGAACTTACCTTATGGAATAAACCTTTTTAAACGTATTTCTCTCAATTATTTAGGTTCAACCTTTCTGTGACAGTGTTGAGAACTCTGAATATGATTCGATCATAATCAATGTCTACTCTCTGGACACCTCAGGGTAATTTCTGACATTATGACAAATATAAAAACCTGAATGACTAAACCTGTGAGTACGAGGAGTTATATTATGGCATTATAAAGGAGCTCTCAAAAGAATCCATTCGGTCATGTATTAGAGTTCATTTCTATAATAAAATTTCACACTAGGGAATCTCAGGAATAGTTGCTTTATATGGTTCTAGTTTGCTTCAAGCACAACAGGAAAAATGCCTCAGGCATTTCCAGAAGAATACAAGAGGGAAGATGTATCTTGATATAGCTGGCCATAATTATTAGCTATAATAGCTACAGAATATGATCATGTGTATTTTGTGGAATTTATTTAAATTTGTGTATTTTTGTATTTAGTAGCTAAAATAAATAAAATCTAAATAAGGAAAAAAATATGTTTATATACATATAAATAAGCAAATTTAGACTTGTCCAAAAATAATGATGAAAGTATGGTATAGATTTCTTCGGTCTTCCTCTTTGCTCTACACTCTCTCTGGAGATCCCACTCATGCCTTTTCACCCACTGCGGCAGAATCAAGGATATATTTTCTTGCTGGTGTGTGATCCATGGGCACCTCGAGCACATGTCCAAAACTCATACAACCCTTCTCCCAAATACCTTGTGCCTTCTACATTCCCTTGCTCAGCAGATGTTATCTTTTTCCCAACGTGAAACGTTGGGCGTTATCTGGGGCTTCTTTCTTTCCCTTGCCTTAAAATTAATTGTTTGATATATCCTATTGCAACTATAACCTAAATATCTTTTAAGTGCTTCTTTGTAGTCTCTATCTTCATTTTTTAAAATATTTTATTTATTTATTTGACAGAGAGAGAGAGCCAGAGAGCACAAGCAGGGAGAGGGAGAAGCAGGCTCTGCGCTGATCAGGGAGCCTGATGCAGAACTTGACCCCAGGACCCTGCGATCAGGCCCGGAGCCAAAGGCAGTTGCTTTTGATGACTCAATATTTCTGTGATATTCCAAAATGTTCTCCCTCTTTTAGGGACTATTTGTGAATCTACTCCTTACATTAGTTTCAGAAGGATTTTCTTAATATGCACATGATATAGTGTCCCTTCCCTGCTCAGAATCTTTGAATACCTCTTCTTTCTTTGTTTCTTTAAAGTTTTTTTATTTTAACCCCAGTGACCATACAGTGTAAGGTATTAGTCTCACATGTGCAGTGTCATGATTCAGCACGTCCCTGCAGCATCCAGGGTTTGTCACAACAAGGGCACTGCTTAAAACCCATCACCTACTTCACCCATCCCCCCACCCACCTCCTCTCTGGTAACCATCAGTTCTCTACAATTAAGAGTCTGTTTCTTGGTTTGCCTCTTTTTTCTTTGTTCACTTGTTTTGTTTCTTAAATTCCACAGATGGGTAAGTCATATGAATACCTCCCCTTTACTTCTCAGAACATTCTATACTTAGAATAATCTACAAGGTGTTTCCTGGTCTTACCTTTCACCCATTCATACCCATTGCACCATGATTGTGAACTGCATTTGATTTCCAATTCTTTTTAAAGATTTTATTTATTTATTTGACACAGAGAGAGGGATCACAAGTAGGCAGAGAGACAGGCAGAGGGGAAGGAGGAAGCAGGCTCCCACCGAGCAGAGAGGCTGATGGGGGGCTCGATCCCAGGACCCTAAGATCATGACCTGAGCCCAAGGCAGAGGCTTAATCCACTGAGCCACCCAGGCACCGCTGATTTCCAAATCTTGCCCTACTACTTCACACCTCTTTTCCTTTGCACATACTGCTTGCTGTCTTTCCCTGGAATGACTTTCTTCCATTTGCTTGCCTCGCTGACTCCTCCTGTCCCTGAGAGAGTGAGCTCAAGCAATATCTCATCTAAAAAGACTGTACTGGTCTGATTAGGTATGTCCCTCTGTGCTGACACACTATTCTGTCCATACAGCTATCAGACAATATAATACAACCATGCTCATTTATCTTCTTGTCTGTGTTCTTCACTGGATTGTGAAATTCCTAAGTGTCAGTGTCTGTCTTTTTAAACTCTATATCCACATGGCCCAGCAAGTAATACTTGCAAACAAACATTTATTAAATGGAAATCTATGTTAACAATTTGTATCAAAGAGTTTCAGGGCATTGGGTCATTCAAGTATTATGGTTGACACCGATATTGAATATTGGTGGTGATACAATGAAGCATCCATTTTTCTCAGCATCAAGTGACCCCTGTGACCTGGCCATGGAAAGGAAAAAGTAAATTTTCAAATGGTCTACAGAATGTTGCCCTAATGATTGTAAATTCTCTAATGGCATTATGGTAGAACCATTAATAACAGATGTTCTGAATTCTCAATACATTTTAACTGACATGAGAAACCTATTTTCTGACACTCTAGGTCTCACTTAGCGTTTCTAATTTGCATCCAGCTGAAGTGTAGCTAGCTGAAAATTTTAAGAGGAAATACTCTTTCATCATTTATACAACAAGCGCTACCGCTTCTATAATCTTTATGAGTTTCATATGAACTACTAATTTGTGACAAGATCAGTTGGCATTTTATAGATCATCAGAATCTTCCTCAAGGCGGAAATTTAGTCTTGCTTCTAATAGCCAACAGTTGCAAAGTCTTCACGTACCTGCTAACATTCATATTCCTGAATCTCACTTTACAACTTCATTGTCCTGAACAGCAATTCTTTCTCTTGTTCCCAATTATTTTTGGTTATGAAGCTACAAAATTATGAAAACATGAGGATTAGAATCTTCTTTTAACATTTTCCTTGACTGTGTTCTTTAATGGAAAAATGAAATCATTCAGCTAACATGGAGACTTAGTTAAGCCCTCCATTTTTTTCCTTGTCAGTCTGTTTCTTTCCAAGGGAAAGAGATACTTTGTTCCTTCAGCCTGAAGGACAGAGAATCCCAATTCCTCTAGAACTTCATTTTAGGAGCCAGAATCCTGTTGAGATTATGGTCCATAACATTCCCCAACACCCCTCCCCCCAATTTTTTTATTTCAAGGGTTTCTTTAAATTCTAGTTAGTTAACACATATGGTAAAATTGGTTTCAGGTGTAGAATTTAATGATTCATCATTTACATGTAACAACAGAGCTCTCCCTTTTGTTTTGTAAATGCAAGGAAAGGTTAGACAGGAGTCTCCAATACCCAGAGGCCAGGAGAACAATCATGTGGCAGTGTGCAATGACAGGGCAGCACCACAGATGTGGGACAGCACTCCACTGCCCCATCTCTGATTTTTTTCAATTCTCCCTACACACCATCACCCAAAAAGAATCACATTAAATGATCTTTGGGGATGCCAGAAGAAAAATATTGGAACTCTTATTTATAATTTTTTTCTAAAAAATTTAAAAGTTTAATTCATTAGTATTACATATTCAATATATTATTGGAAAGGCACCTGGGTGGCTCTGTCGGTTAAGCGTCTGCCTTCATCTCAGGTCATAATCTCAGGGTCCTGCGATCAAGCCCCGCATCAGGCTTCCTCTCTCCTCTCTCTCTCCCTCTGTCTCTCCCCTGACTTGTGCTCTCTCCCTCTCTCTCTTTCAAATAAATAAATAAAATCTTTTTAAAAATCTCTTAAATATAGGGATAGGCAGGAGCACGCATGTCTAATTTTAAAATAAACACAAATATGGGATGCCTGGGTGGGTCAGTTGGTTAAGCCGCTGCCTTTGGCTCAGGTCATGATCCCAGGGTCCTGGGATTGAGTCTCGCATCAGGCTCCCTGCTCTGTGGAAAGCCAGCTCTCTCTCTGCCTCTGCCTGCCTGCCACTCTGCCTGCTTGTGCTGTCTCTCTCTCTGACAAATAAATAAATAAAATCTTTAAAATAAACACAAATACATTAAAGATACATGCTCAAAATACTTTTACTGATATGTACATAGTCAAATGAGTTTTGAGATTGCTTCTAGTGATGATAGGGCATCACTGAACATTTTGGCCACAATGAAGGTGTGATGAAAGGGGAATTTTAGGAAAAACCACCCAAGAGCAATATAAAGGTCAGATATTAGAAAAAGTAGATGTTGAACTTAGAAAAACTAGTTAGGAGGTTATTGCAAGAATCCAAATATCAGCTAGGCTGGCGGCATTGGGGAAACAAAAAGCCACTGCAAAAGATGCTGTGAAAGAAGAATCCTAAATGTTAGGAGTGGGAAAAAAAAAAGTCAAAGAATATGTGGAAATTTCCAGCTAGGTTCTCTGGAAAAAAAAAACAAAAAACAAAAAACAAGGGAATCAGTTTTGGGACTCAAAGTATACCATTATTGCTACTGACAAAAAAGCCTGCGTAAATGAAGAGTCTATAGCATTTTTTTCTGGAAATCCTTATAGTAGAAGACACGTAGTTGAATAAAACAAAACCTTACGGGGAAAAATAAGATTGTGGAGCAAGGATCACACTCAAACTTGTGAAAGCCTTGTGAATTTTTTTTATAAAGATTTTTTAAAATTTATTTATTTGACAGAGAGAGAGAGATCATGAGTAGGCAGAGAGGCAGGCAGAGAGGGAGGGGAAAGCAGGCTCCCTGCCAAGCAGAGAGCCTGATGCGGGGCTCGATCCCAGGACCCTGGGATCATGACCTGAGCCAAAAGCAGAGGCTTAACCCACTGAGCCACCCAGGCGCCTCAGCCTTGTGAATTTTTATGTTCGAAAAAATAAACCAATAAACACTCAGGCCCGTCTAAGTACTTTTTTTAAGAGGCGGAGAGGGGCTGAGGGAGAGGAAAAGAGAGAATTTTAAACAGGTTCCCTGACCAGTGTAGAGCCCAAGGCAGGGTTTGATCTCACAACCCTGAGATCATGACCTGGCCAACCAAAATCAAGAATTGGATGCTTGACTGATTGAGCCACCCAGTTGCCCCAGTAGTATTATATCCACAAAATAAGTAATAAATGTTAGATAAAAAACAACAACAAGGTAAGGAACAATCAATAAAGTATACACATGTATAGTTGGTAATAATAATTATGATAAATTAATTTCTACTTCCCAGCTATAATACACCAGGAATTTTTCAGGTCCTTTCCCTCCTGTTTTCAAGATGTACTTTGAATTTTGATTTTATTCTTCATCAGTAAAACGGCATAATGCTTAAATCATTTTATTGCTGTTGAGTCTTATCCCCCAAATTTCTTTCATTTTTTAAATTCTTTTCCAAATTTCTTTCTGATTTTTAACTTGGATATGTTGCTTCCTGCTTCCTGGATCTCCCTGTAACTCCAAAGATACAAAGTAATTTGAATGTTGAAGATATAAAATCTTTGGATGTGGAGGCCTGGCTGGCTCAGTAGGTTAAGTTTCTGCCTTCAGCTCACATCATGATTCCCAGGGTCCTGGAATCGAGTCCTGCATCAGGCACTCTGCCCAGCGGGAACCTTGTTTCTCCCTCTGCCTCTCCCCCTGCTTATGCTCCACACCCCCCCACACAAATAAATAAATAAAATCTATAAAATCTTTGGGTGACCTTCAAGTCACCTTAATGTAAGCTCTACACATGATAAAGTAGGTCTTAAAATAAATAACTGTGTATCTTATATTTCTCGTAGGTAACCTCTGCTGGACTTTGTGCAAATAGAAAAAGGTCCTCCCTTTGTGAGATGCACCCCTAACATCACTGTCTGCATTTCAGGCTCCATTCTGATCACTGGCCAGACCACCTCGTACAGTGCACAATTTCTGTTGTTTTAAGCCCATCGGTTTGCGATATTATGTTCCAGTAGCCCTACGGAGCCCATGCATCTTTGCCCTGCCCTCATCTCAAACCTATAGCTAGTTGACCGAGAAGGAAAAAGGGCCTGGTTCAAGGATGAGTCTATGTGCTACATTGATGTGAGCTACGAGCTGCTCTAAGATCCAATCAGAGGCGGCCCCGAGAGACAGTGGTGAGAAAGAAATCCTCCCCTGGGCACTGCACGTCGTGATCCCTTTATACTGATTGAGAAGTAGTTTGAGGTAAGCTACCTCTCTCCCCTCTTTCTAGTCCTGGACAATCTCTCCTTCCTCGTGAGGCACACCTGCAGATGCAGATTTATGTAGGAAGCTAGAGAGTTTACGTCGCTGGACCCATGCCTCGCACCAGCCCCTGCGTGTGCTGGGAGCTGCTGGAAGTCGTAGAGTGTGGAGGAGGGGACAGCGGTTTATAATTAGGAAGCATTTCTATGTAAACACTCCTGATAAATTGCTGAGTCAGAAGATAGGAACTAAAATAATTTCCTGGGGTGCCTGGGTGGCTCAGTGGGTTAAAGCCTCTGCCTTCAGCTCAGGTCATGATCCCAGGGTCCTGGGATCGAGCCCCACATCGGGTTCTCTGCTCCGCAGGGAGCCTGCTTCCCGCTCTCTCTCTCTGCCTGCCTCTCTGCCTACTTGTGATCTCTGTCTGTCAAATAAATAAATAAAATCTTTTTAAAAGATACAATAAAATAATTTCTTATAATACTTTTTTAAAAGATCTTTATTTTTTTAAGTCTTATTTACTTACTTGAGAGAGAAAGAGAGAGAGAGCGAGTGAGAATATGAGAGGGAAGAGGGTCAGAGGGAGAAACAGACTCCCCGATGAGCAGGGAGCCTGAAGTGGGACTCCAGGACCCTGGGCTCATGACTTCAGGTGAAGACAGGTGCTTAACCAACTGAGCCACCCAGGTGTCCTCCTGTAATCTTTTCTTAGTCTACATAAATATTCCCCTGGAAGTAGTTTTATTCACAATTCTGTGTGTGTTTATTAAGGAGGAAGGCCTCCCCATCTTGTACAACCTTCGGGTCCCGCCACACCTGGCCATCCCTGCCTTTCCTGGCTGCTCTGCTTAACCCCACACCTGCCCTCTTCCCCATCTTGGCACCCCTCATCTCACCAGCCCTGCTTTAGTTTTTCTTTTCCTTTGCTTTTTCCCACAACACTCATGCCCTCCGAACATACTCTTATAAGATTTTATTTATTTATTTGAGAGAGCATGAACTGGGGGACAGGCAGATGGTGAGGGAGGGGCAGACTGTCCGCTGAGCAGGGACCCCGATGTGGGGCTCAGTCCCAAGACTGAGGATCATGTCCTGAGGTGAAGGCCTAATGACTGAGCCATCAAGGTGCCCCCATGTATAGCTTTCTGAAGACTGAGTAGAAACCAGCGTTAGAAGTACGTGGAGTAAGTGGCAGTATTTTGATATGCTTCATTCGGCCAGTCTTCAGCTAGCCCTCTAGTGTATTAACTTGGACGTGGATGATGTCTACCATATATATGGGGTAGGGTGAGCGCTGGGCCCGCTGGTCAGCCATCTTCCCAAGATCCTCCAACATGCTTTATTCTGAAAGGTCTGAGCATCTGCTAAACAGAGGTATGCCATCAATATTTTGGTCAGTTTTATAAAACATGAGTCTCTGTTAGGACCTTTCCTTGCATGTGTGCTGACTTTTGAGTAAAGACAGCGGCTACCAAAATAAAAGACACCTGGTGGTTTTATCCCACATGTGATACTTTTACAAAATCTTGCTTTAAATTAGCAATTACACCATTTATGGCATTTTGTCATGCAGCCCTTATGGCACGTAGCATCTGTTAGGTTAAAAATTAGATCAATTAGATTTTAAAATAGTTTGTAAAACAAATTAATGAAACAAAGACACCTTTTATTGATGGTCACATTTCTGTACAGCCACAGGATAGGGGACAGACAGATGCGTGCGCGCGCGCGCACACACACACGCACCCACACATAGGGCTTGAGCCTTTGATGTAGAAAACCACCCTCTTTGGCAAAAGAATGCACCTACCTGACATTTTACAAAGCTGGGAATACAAAATATTTGTTTTAATGAAATACATAAAAACCCACATTGCCTTATTTCTCTTCAGGAGGTGGTGGGAAGCCTTTCCACTGGGACAAGAAATGCCAATAGAAAATGCCACAGAAGCTCATTGTAATGGGATCCTACCCACCGGTAATTTCCACTCCAAGAAATACATACTTTCATCTGCTCCCAAGTCTTCCAAAAGATTAGTACCCTCAGTGGTAAAAGGAAGTGCCTACAGACCGTCATCCTGTTTTTGAGAGCCATTCAGAAAGAAAGAGACACACTACAGGCTTGAGACCAGGAACAGATTGAATTCATAAAAAAAAAAAAAAAAAGGCACAAGCCAAACTGTTCATCTCTGGTACATGAAAAATTACCACTGTTGTTGTTAAAACCATATGTTCTAGGTAAGGGGACAGGTTTTGTATTCACTTGGACATTTGTTCTGAGGAATGTTAATGTACTTAATGCTCGTATGTCCTTAGCAACCATTTGCAAATTTGAAAAGTAACCCAGAGTCCAAAAAAAAAAAAAGAGTGAGGAAGTAAAGAAAGCCCTTCTGAGATATTTCCCAGGGATCGCTGTGCCTGCACGTGAGAGCAGAACTCGTCGTTATCTCAGAGCTTTAGGTAAACAGGTTCAACCTTTTAAAAGTTTGTTCCCTCCCGAGGAGATTAAAACAACAACAACAAAAAAAACTTTAAAAAATGTTAAGAAGCTATGACGGGAAATCAGTAGAGGCTTTGGTCCTTGGTAGTGACAGTGATTTGCATCTTTCGGCTAAAACTCTGCTCAGTTCCTCAGTCCCAGCTCTAAAATACCATACTTTCTGTTGCTATAGAGCATAGAAATTACACGCGGGTATAGCAACGTGCATTAAATAGAAAAGGGTACAAATCCCACGGGTTTATCTTGACGAATGAAAGCCAAATGAAGACAACTATGGAATTTCCACCCAATAAAGGATGAGTAGTTCCCCAGAACCCCCTTAACCTGCCTTCACTCAGTTACTATCCCTTCCCTCCACCCCAAAGTTACCAACCACGCTGACCTCTAACACTATAAATTTGTTTTGTCTAATCGGACTCATGTATATTTGCAGACACTGGACCCATAAGTAGACCGGTAGATGCTTTTGAGTGTGGCTTCTTCCTCTCAGCAGTATGTCTGAGCTGAATCCACAGTGCTATTAGAACAACAGTATGTTCATTTTCATCACCAATAGCATTTCATCATGTAGAATAGGGCCACGATTTATTTATCCGTGCTGCTGCTGATGGGCTTTTTGGTTGTTTCCGGTTTGGGCTGACGAATGCTATGATGTTATTGTTAATGTATTTTGATCCATAAGGGTCTGCTTTTTCTGTTGGGTCTATACCTGTTAAAAAGAGAACCACGGCCTGAAACAGCATCTGGTAATGTCCCAAGTCAGTAAACCAAGACTTAATACTTAACCAAACTGTGGTTTTAGTCCCCCCACACCACCACCGCCACCAAAAATGCAACCTTTAACCAGTCACCGTGGGACTGCTTGGTCAGCACTAAGAAATTTACTGACAGACCCCTGCTGCTCCCCTTGGGAAGACAACCTTGCCTAAAACAATGGATTCTTGGCTAATCATTTCTCTTTTTCCACTCCCTTGCTACCTCTAAAAACCTTGGGTTTTCTGTAGTCTTTTACTTGCTAGACAGGATGCTGCCTGATCCATGAATAAAGGCAGTTAGATCTTTTAAATTTCCTCGGTTGAATTTTTGTTACTGAATGTACGTTGGAGGGAAATGGGTCATACAGTCCGTACAGATATATTCAACTTTATGTTGAATGCCTGTCTTCCAAAGTGGTTGTACCAAGTCATACCACCACCCGACAGCCCTCACCAACCCACGCTGGTGTCAGCATTTTTAATTTGACCATTTTGGTGGTTTATAATTGTGTCCCACTGTGGTTTCAAATTTCACCAACAACTAATGAGGTTGTTTTCTTATGTTTATTGGGTCCATAAATATCCCCCTTTCTGAGTAAAACTGTTATTCAAAACTTTTGTTCACTTTTCTAGTGCATCATCTAGCTTTTTCTTAAGGATTTATAGGATGCTTATGTAAATTCCGGAAACAATTCCTTAGTTTGTTATATGATTGTGTATATATTCTGTTGCTTTTCTGGGTATCTCTAGCCTTTTAAACTCTTTTAATAAGAAATTTTGATGAACAGAAATTGTTATTATTAGTTGTCTGCTGTATCAAGCTTATGAGTTACTGCCAAATTTTTTAAGTCATAAAATGGATCTTGACTTTTATCAGATTCTTTTCTGCAACTCTCAGTTGATTTTATGAATTCATTGAACTTAATGAATTACAATGCCTCAATTTTTATTTTGAAATATTTCAAACTTAGAAAACCTTTAAAGGAACAGTTCAATGAACAACCTATGTATCTTTCACTTACATTCACCAGTTATTACATTCTGCCATGTTGGTTGTATCTGTCTATCTGTCTATCTGGCATCTATCAAAAGTAGATCTGACAAAAAGTAGATTAGTGGTTGCCTAGAGCTAGAGGGGGTGTGGAGATTGGGATGTGACAGCTGAAGGCCTTCTTTTGGGGAGTGATGAAAATGTCCATGTCCAACGTGGGGCTTGAACTCACAACCCTGAGATTACAAATTGCATGCTCTACTGATTAAGCCAGCCAGGAACCCATTTTAAATGGGTGAATTGTATCTCATAAAGCTGTTTCCAAAAAAAATTATTGCAAACATCATGACCTTTTTTTCCCTTAAGTACTTTAGATGCATCTTCTAGGAACTGGAGCTGAGACATTCTCTAAGTAAACAAAGAGCATGTTTCTGTGATCCAGAGTTCTAGGGTTTCCACTAGTGTGTGCATGTGCGTGTGCATGTGTGTGAAAGTGGGGTGAGACAGCCACGGTTTAGAGGCAGAATTCCGTGAAGAGCCTTCCATACACAGACCTAAGGTGTAGTGTAGTGGCTTTCAAGAGACCGTGTGAGCTAGGGTTGGCCTTTTCTAGCCTTCTTCAATTCCATGTGCCCAAGTGACTCGGCTCTGGCTAAAGAAACAGGATCAGAATTAACGAGTACAATTTTCTTCTCACTTGCCTAAGAGAAGATCTCTAACTGTGAACTTGTCATTCCACCATTCTGCCAGCCAAGATGGCGGAGCCCATATTGACCTTGGATGTCATTTACTGAAGATGGTAGAGCTGCTGTCAGCCCCGGTTCTTGAGCAACATGCGTACAGCAGGGAGTCACTTGCCACCCCAGGACACATGCCCTGAACGGCAACTTGAATTGTTATCGTGTCTGAGCCACTACATGTTCTGTGTCCTTTGCTGCCACAGGTAATAGGACCCCAACAGAGGTAGTAGTTTCTAGAATCACGAGGGGATGAAAGCTGTTCTTCTGCCTTTTTCTGACATTCTCTCATCTAAGGTACGGCTTGAAGAGACAAATCCCTCACCTGAAGCCCTGGCTTCCGATGTTCATGAGCCAGCAGGAAAATTCACCTGGGAAGCCAGGAGGATTTGAAGCAGCTGCTCCATGAGACAAAGGACCCGGCTGGCCCCCAGACACCCCCTGTTCCCTTTCAGTCTTCTACCCTAGCATGCCTACACGTCTCAGGGAAGCACATTTCCTTCATAATTGCAACCCTGTGATCTGCTCTCCCACAGAGCCGAAAGCAAGCAGCTGTCATTCTTACTGTGACAACAAGACCAAAGTTAATTTTTCCGAGCATATCTACTTTGTTAAGTAAATATTGGTTCTAGTTCTCAATATTTCTTCTTTTACTGTTTTACTTAATTCTGTGTATCCACAGGCAGATTTGGTCTATATGTGCAAAGCTGACTGAGCTAATTCCTATAATACCTGCAACACTTGGCAAGTTTCCCTTGACAGGAAGTCCTAATGTTTGGTTGTTTTTTTTTTTCTTTTTTCTATCATATAAAAGTGAAGGAATCTCCTGTTTTCCCACTAGCATTTGGCATAGGCCCAGAGGTATTTTGAAACCATCTGAGATTTTTCAGGGAGGACTGTTTTAAAAATATCTGAGCAGAGACAAGAAGGCTGGGTACTTTCAAATGTGTGTTCTTACTACTAGAAAGTTTTCAGGATTGCTAAAATCGCACTACAGTCCTAAAATCCTTTTTATTTGTTTATGGACCAGGAAAGGCTTAGAGAGAATCCAATATAAAGCCATACGCAACCATATTTCCTAGTATTCATATTCTAAGGGGGGAAAAAGTGACATTACAGAGGGATCGGTCTCTGCTAGATGCACGTTTTTCCATAAATGAATGCCTGACTGTACGGTTTCACCACAGAGGTCTCTGGCTGCAAATCAAAAACACAGCAAAAATTCATCTTGCCTCCTTTTCCTGTATGCCCTAAACAAATAGTAACCTTGGGGTGCCTGGTTGGCTCAGCCGTAGATCACGTGACCCTCGATCTCAAGGTTGTGAGTTCCAGCCCCACACTGCATGTAGAGATTACTTAAAGATAAAATCTTTAAAAAAAAGAATATAAAATAAAAAATAATTTAAAAAATAAACTAACAGTAACCTCGAATCATGATTTGACTATCAGAGATGGTGGAATTCCAACAAATATCTATAGTACCAATGATGTCAAAATTATCAAGGTAAAACCAGATTCTCAGGTTCCCTGCCTCAGGCAATGATCTACAGATACAGTTTTTCAATTCCCCAAAACGGCTACCTACTGCCAGCCTTCCAGTCTTTTCTAATGCTCAGGTGAGAAGCAGGCACATTTTGCTTTTTAGACTAAATTTTAGACTGAAATTCAAATAATTCGGGCTGTCAGTGAAGGGCACATAGTCATCCTTCCTCTCATCTAAACAGAAAGCCCTGGGAACCAGGCTCAGAAGAAAATTTTTGAAGACATGTGGAGAAGCCCAAGAATGTATGTCCGGGCATCCCCATAAATATGGCTAACTCTACCTACAGCGATCGTGTAAGCCGCACATTATATCACACTAGAGACTTCTTAAGAGGTGATTTTTCACTTGCATATAAGTTTAAAATAAGACATTTTCTGCATTCAATAAGTTACTAGCCTCCGAGACCCATAAGAGAAATTCTGAATTGACAATTTTCCTCCGGAAAAGGTAGGAAAGAAGGACCCTGGCAAGCAATAATTTAATAATTTGCTCTTCTGTGTAACACTCAGTAAGCCCAGTTATTTTCTCTAACCAAGATCTATAAGCACCTTAAAGGTAAATGACACTGTGTCTGCTGGACATATTTTATATATATTTTGGCTGAAGACCAAACTCAATCTAATTTCCACATAAATAATTGGAAAAGTCATGCATCTTAAAACCTTATTGGGTTTTTTTTTTCTTTCAAGGATTAAAGGGAAGTTTGTATAAGAAACCAATTTTAGGGGCGCCTGGGTGGCTCAGTGGGTTAAAGCCTCTGCTTTCAGCTCAGGTCATGATCCCAGGGTCCTGGGATCGAGCCCTGCATCGGGCTCTCTGCTCAGTGGGAAGCCTGCTTCCTCCTATCTCTCTTTAAAAAGAAAAAAAAAAAAGAAACCATTTTTATAAGGTTTAATCAACACTAAAAATTGTCTTTTTAAAACCTGGATCTGGTCTGGAATGGAATAAAAGGCAGGTCCATGAAAATTCATGAACTGCAAAGATCGTTCTCTTTAACTGGTAGTTAGTCACGCCAGAAACCCATTATTAAATTAATAGTTAACCCTGAGAAGAGAAAACTAAAAACTGAGTAAATACGTAGACCAAAGTAAGACAGACCGAGGTCGAAGAATTTTGCACTAGCGCTATGCACCAGCTTGACCCACTCTAAACATCAGAATCTTTCCCGTGATGTCCAGTCGGGATCCTCTCAGCCCAGAGGTCTTTATATAATAGGATATCAGAGTAGTTCTAGAACCCAAGACCCAATGAGGTTTATGAAAATATTCTCTAAGAATGTCATAGCTTCGGGGCATCTGGCCGGCTCAGTTGGTGAAGTCTGGGACTCTTGATCTTTGGTTGTGAATTTGAGGAGCATGCTGGGTGTAGAGCTTACTTTAAAAAATAAAATCCTTATTAAAAAAAAAAGAATGTCATAACCTCTCTCTGAAATGAGAATTTTGTACACTTACTATTAATTTGACATCATCATGTATAACCAAGAAGAAGGCTCAGTAAAATCCCCCACAGTGAAAATGGTGGAATGGACCATTCTAATTCTGTGGCCCAGTAACTACAGAAGCATTCCTACTTGATATACTTTACGGTGAAATACTGAAGTCTTTCCCCCTTATCAGGAACCAGGCAAAGATGCCCTCTCTCAGATGTCCTTTCTCACCATTTCTATTTAACAGTCTTCTGGATGTCCTAACCAGTGCAATAAAATGAGAATTGAAAAAGAAACACATATAGATTGAAAAGGAAGGTAAAACTTTCTGTACTTGTAGATAACATAATCACAAAATAAGAGATTTGCAAAAATGCTACTGCAACCAACTGGTTAATGTATCAGAGTCACAAGATATTTCCATACATCAAAAGCAATTATATCTCTATACCACAATAAACAACTGGAAATGAAATGTTAAGATAATGGCTATTCATACTAGCATAGAGACACAAAAGACTTATGGACAAATTTAACAGGATATATCCAAGACATACCTTATACATATTAAAAGTCTATAAAACACTACTGATAAAAATTAGAAACCATAATAAATGGAATGATATACTTGGTTACTGAATTGGATACTCTTAGGGAGTTAATTCTCCCCAAATTGATATGATATTAGTAAAAATCCCAGCAGAATCTTCTTTTGTAGAAACTGAAAAACTGATTCTAAGATGTATATGGAAATGAAAAGACCTAGAAGAGCCAAAACTAGTTTGAAAAAGAACAAACTTGGAGGACTTACCTACCTACTTGCAAGGTTTCCTGTAAAACTACTGAAATTAAGAAAGTGTGGTTTCTGTACAAGGATAAACATTCAGGTCAATGTTACAGACGTAGAATCCAAAATTAGAGCCACATGTATTTATGATCAACAAATTTTTGCCAAAGGTGCCAGAGTAATTTAATGAGAGAAAGGATTGTCTTTGCAACAAATGGTGTTGGGATTAGTTATCTACATGGAAAACAAAATAAACTCAACCTTGCTCAGACCGCACACAAAAATTCCTGTTATGAGCTGAATTGTATCCCCCTGCCCCAACCAAATTCATGTGCTAAAGGCTTAACCCTCGATACATTCAAACGTGACTGTGTTTGGAAATAGGATCTTTACAGAAATAATGAAGTATAAATGAGATCATTAGGGCAGGTCATATTTCAATATGACTGGTGGGTTTTTTTTTAAGGATTTATTTACTTATTTGAGAGAGAGAGAGAACGTGCGAGTTGCTTGGGAGAGGCAGAGGAAGAGAATCTTCAAGCCCATGGCTGAGCACACAGCCTGGGTGCGGGGAGGGGCTCTAGCTCATGTCCCTGAGATCAGGACCTGAGCCAAAACGAGTCAGACACTTAACTGACTGAGCCACCCAGGTGCCCCAAGACAGGTCTTTTTATAAGAAGGGGGGCTTAGTCAACTATACTTCAATAATAAAAATAATAATAAAAATAATATAATAATAATAAAATAATAATAATAATAATAAAAACTAAAATATATATACATACATGAACTATACTTCAATTATAATAATAATAATATAATAATAAAATAATAATAATAACTTAAAATATATATACACATACATGTGCCCAATTATGTTAATTACTATGAAATGTATTATACTAAAAATTAGAAACTGCCTAAATTTCCTTTAATATGGGATTATGGAAAATAAGCTTTAAGTCTATTTAAATATATATGTACATATGTACAAAAATGGGACTGGGGAAAAAAACTATAAATCTAAAAAAAGAAGAGATTAGGACACAGACACACAAGAAAGATGATGTGAGTACGCAGGGAGGGGATGACCATCTATGAGCCAAGGAGAGAGGCCTCAGAAGGAACCAACCATGCTGACACCTGGATCTTGGCCTTCAGGCCTCCAAGACTATGAGAACATAAATTTCTGTTATTTAAGCTACTCGATCTGTAGTACTTTGCTATGGCAGTTCTAACAAACTAACAAATATCCCTTAAAGAAATCTCAACCATTAATAAATCTACAGTTTGAAAGTCTCATCACAAACAGTAGACTCAAATGACTAGTTCCAGTTCTACTAAAATAGTCAAGGAATAAATAATTTCCATTTCTTCCAGGTTGTGAGTCTAGCCTGCAGAAATATAAAAATTTTGAACAAAATATAAGTAAACCAATCGCTGCCATGTATTAAATTCTTGCTGGGTGGATCCTAAGAATTCAAGGCCAATTGATATAATTTATCCATAATAACAAATCTTCAAAGGAGAAAATGAGAATAATACAGAAAAATCATTTGATGACATTCAGTGTCCATTCATAATAAAAATTCAGGAAGTTGAAAATAAAGAACAACTTTCTTAACCTCTATGGAAGACATCCTCCAAAAAAAATAAAAAATCCTAAGAAAACATCATATGTAACTGTGAAATGCTGAAAATATTCTCTGGAAAATCAGAAATGTTATTCTTTCTCTTTAAGATTATTTTAAAGGCCTAGGCACACAGTAAGAAAAGCAAAACAAAACAGGAAAATATGGAAGAACTGGTCAGAAAGAAATAAAATTGTCATTACTTGAGAGTTGATACAACTATCCACATAGAAAACTCCCAGAGATCTGAAGATAAATCATGATAATTAATAAGAGTATATAGCATGTTTTCTGGATAATATTCATCTACAAAGGCCAATATATACTGGTGACAATCAGCTAAAATACCATTCATCATAGTAACAAAAATAAAAAGTGCCTACAGAGAAATCTAACGATGGATGGGCAAGCCCTGTAGAGGCTACATTTTAAAAATCTTTAAGGTTAAAAGTTCAAATTTAAGAACTCTTTAGTACAGTGGGTTTTACCCTCAGTGGCCTGCTATATATATAGTAAAATCAAACCTTATATTATATTATATTAATCATATCATATTATATCTGCCCATTCTAATGAGTAATATATAATGGCATCCAGAGATTCTAATGTGTAGCCGGGGTTACAAACCTTTACTCCCGGGGACAGTAGCAAGGGCTGGAGGAAGAGCACACGGGGCTTCCAAAGTACAAGAAATGTTCTATTTTTTCATTTGGGTTACAGATGAATTGGAACATTAGTCTTTAAATCATACATATGTTTCTTATATACTTTGTGGTATTTTACAGTTTAGTGCAACACGATTAAATGCCCCCTTAACAGTGGCTCTGCAAGAGTTCTATTATCCATCCTATCCTTACCTCCCTAATGCTGCGACACATTAATTTGCTGGTTTTCTTAATCGTTGCAGAAATTTGAGATTGCTTGAAGTCATACCGCTACTCATCGTATGAAGTGAAGCAAGATCAGAAACAAAACACAAACTCAAAATGTCTACCATTTTGAACCAACGAGCCCATCACAGAATCAGAGGCCCTGGATGGCACATAGATTCATCAGATTTACAGAGACAGAACGTAGAACAGTGGATACCAGGCGCTGGGGGGTGATGGGATTATGAAAGGAAGAGGGAGCTCTGTTTAAGGGGTACGGGTGTCAGTGAAGGAAGACAGAAAGTTCTGGAGATGGACTGGTGGTGACAGTTGCCCAAGAATGTGAAAGGACTTAACCGTATCTTTAAAAACGGTCAAAATGATAAACTTTGCGTTATGTATATTTCATGGCAGTGAAAAACAAAACAAATTCGCAAATTTTGGTTTCAGATTTGAAGTTGGTGCAGAGGAAGACGTTAGTGAAACAATAAATTATGACGAAGATCTCCCTTCTGAAGAAACAGGATATCTCACTAAACCTCAAAAGCTTGGAAAGAATTGATGTTGAAGCGGAAAGCGTCCCTTCCACCAAAGTGGTGGAATATTGCAAGGAAGGCACTGTTATCTTGATCTCTGTACCCGAACAAATCTTCTTCTCATGTTTGTTGTCACACTTTGATGTGTGCCCCCAGCCAGCAAACTCCCCGCATGGCTGTGTAAACTTCTCGTCTTGCCCTCGACCTCGGGGGTGACCTGGCATGTTAGTGACTCCTGGCTGAGGTAAATGATACAGCACGGTAATGAAAGCAACAGCTAGATCTTTCCCTTTTATCTACCTCCATCTGCTGTGAAGTGTCTCTCCCCCACTCCCTCCTACCAGGTATCAAAAACCCAGATAAAGGGGAAAGAAGTTATCTGAAGCATTGTGTGCCCCCTGTAAGAAATCCAATTATTTATGGTCACTGGAGACATTTTTTTTTAAGTGTGTTAGTGAGTGACCTAAATGTATAGTTTTCCTCCTACCGTTAACAGAGCTCTTCCTTTATCTCGCATTTAAACATCTTAAATAGTCCTTTCCCTTCTCCAAGATAAAGACAAAAGTTGGTAGAAAACAATTGTGCCCTGTCATGAGGCAGAGAAGGCACAGAGAGTGGAGCCCTGATCTTAAGATTTCATTTTTTTGCTTTTTTCTTTTAACTGTTCATAAGACTATAGCTGATAGCATTTTTTAAGTGACAGCTGAGAAGGACCATGGTCCAGAGAGGGCCTGCCTTAAGTTCTGCTCTGTCAAGGAAGTGACACAAAAGAATGCAGTCATTAAAACCACTTCCAATCTCCTGGAGGAGGGAGAGGGTAGATCTCCGAGCTCCCAGGTATAAAGCTTCAAATCCCACTTTGGTGGAGGAATCTTTAGGTAGACCTGAAGATGGGTTCCATTTTGTGAGAAGACTTCCGCCTACCCCATCTTTGGTGTCAATGACATGAGAGCAGCTGGAAGGTTCCACACGGGGTCCTGACATGGAGGCTCCCTGAATTGGATCCTCGGAGGGTTTGAATCTCTGCTGTGGGGAGTGTCCCCGCTTCAGGTGTCCCCAGACTGCTTGCGGAAAGGAGGTATGTTCCTCTCCTTGAAGCCCTTTGCCCTTGCCGTGTGGGAGATAAATCCACCAGTGACGTTCTCAAGGAGACGTTGAAGAGGGAAAGGTCGGGTTTGGGATCTAGCCACAGAGTCTTGTTACTGGCTTTGACCTGGGCCTTCTCTGGGACTTCATGTTCAGAAAGGGTGAGAAAGAGCAGGAGGATCTGGGGCTCCAGAACATCCCCCCCATCATGGCCCCAGATCACCAAGTGCAACAATGGCGGCTCCCCCAGCCACCTATGTCTCTCAGACCTCCTCCCCTTGCTCAGTGTTGTAGACTATTTTTTAATCATTATTGCCCCCCAGAAGGCACCTTTTTAGACACTTTTTTCCTGACTACCCCTCCATGAACTTTAAAAAGCACAGGTATACTGGATATCCCTGTGTCTGTATTGTATGTACATTTGTGCTTTATCAGGAGAATAAGGTTTTGGCCCCTTCCCAAGAACCAATTTTTGCCCCCTCGGGGGTAAGTTCACCCACATGGAAAATGCATGCCCTCATTCGTTTTAAAGAGCCAGTTGCCGTGGGTGTGGCCTGAAGACAGAAGGTGCTGGGGGGCATCACCCCGTGGCCTACCAGGACCTGTCCCCCAGCTCTCCCCTTTCCTAAAGGGACAAGCTGACAGAATTTAGGAAGTCCCCATATTCTCTCAAGGCTCAGTATCCTCATCTATTAACCAGGGATCATTTCCACCTTCAGGTTTTGTAGAAAGAATTGAATGGCAAGATGTGTATTACAGCAATGAGCGCTCTCTTGCCTTTAGTTTCTGTCAAAAATATCATATTCTGTCAAAAATACCATATTCTGGGGCGCTGGGTGGCTCAGTGGGTTAAGCATCTACCTTCGGCTCAGGTCATGATCTCAGGGTCCTGGGATCGAGCCCCGCATTGGGCTCTCTGCTCGGCAGGGAATCTGCTTCCCCCCCCCTCTGCCTGCCTCTCTGCCTCCTTGTGATCTCTCTCTCTCTCTGTGTCAAATAAATGAATAAAATCTTAAAAAATTTTTTTTTAAATACCATATTCTGGTGTATGGGTGCTATTTGGTGTTCTTTTGTAAGATTTTACTCTCTTTTCTGGAGTTATGCTACTTTGTATTCTTTAGTAAGATTTTATTCTTTTTTTCTGGAGATACCCTAGATTGAAAACCAATCTGCAGATGAACATACAAGGTGTTGCTACCACAGCTCGTGTGAAAATGTTAACTATTCGGAGCTGGTAAACTTAATCACACATGGAGGGAAAATAAAAAGTTATACACGTACTCACACTTTACAGCTCCCTGAAATTTCTTTGCACTTGAGAAATGGAGTACATTAATCTCTCGCTTCTCTCTACTTTCCTTCCCCAGTCAAGTTTCACTAGTCTGTACTTGAGGTTTCTCGGTGAGGAGGCCAACAAAATAGAGTTCCTTCTTTCTGAGGCTAGGCTTCACTGGGGAACAAGACTCAAGAATTTTACGAACAAGCACGCCTCTCAGATGAAATTTGCAAAGATGGCGGGCATTTTCTGGTCTGCCTACTCACCCGTATTATCCACCCAAAATTCAGAGTTTTTAAATTGAGCCCACTGGTGGGGATACAGCAAGGATGGGGGTGCTTTGGGTGTTTCGCGATGACAACAGTAGGGCTTAATGGCAGCCTAATTTAGGGAGACAACGAGGCATCTAGGATGACTTCAAATGATGTGTTTCAAGAGATACCAATGCCAGCGGGTACAAAATGTACTTTAATGTGTGCTTAGAACTAAGAAAGTCACAGTCGTTTTAAATAAGGAAATAGATAAAATTAAATGACGTGAAATATCAAAAGCTAATTTGAGTTTCTGGTACCAGAGCCAATGCTTCCTCCATGAGAGTGGGTGGTGAGTGACAAATCTTCCTGAATCGGATTATCACCAGCCATCCGAGTCTGGGCATCCCTGGGAACAGTGACTGGTGAGTCAGAGTTTCCCAGGGAGAAAACACTCCCCAGAAAGAGAATTCACTATTATGTCTCCTGTATGTAACAGGGGCACAACAAATACTTACTGGTTTGTAGTTTTGTTCTTGTTTTAGTCTACAGTGTGTATCAGTGATGATACGCTGAGGTAACAAAGAAATCCTGAAATCTCGGTGACTTGGAGTTTAATTAAGGTTCATTTCCAGTTCCCATGAAGTCCACTATGGGCCTGGTGACTCTCCAGAATGGTGTCCTCCTTATCATTGGGTCAGGCCGCTAGAAATTGCTGGTTTCCCTCAGTCCACATAGGGCTTCCGGGAACACTGAGGTAAAGAGAAGAAAACTCCCATTCACTCTTAAAGCCCTCACCCAGAAGGGACACTCAACCACTTCACTTCTGCCTAGAACTGGTTACCCACTAAGTACACAGGGGCTGGGTGTGCCGGGGATCACTGGGAGTGTTTCGTGAACAAATGTCACCTGCCACAGACTTCATCCAATCTACCTTTCAACCTTGTCAGGTGATGGCTTCCTCCCCATTATGCTTCCTATTGATTTTTTTTGCTGGGAGAGAGACTAACTAGAATTATTTATTAAAGGACTAGAAACAGGGGCACCTGGGAGGCTCAGTCAGTTAAGCACCTGCCTTCGGCTCAGGTCATGATCCTGGGGTCCTGGGATCGAGTCCCACATAGGGTTCTCTGCTCAGCAGGGAACCTTCTTCTCGCTCTGCCTCCCCCCTGCTTATGCTCTCTCTCAAACAAATAAATAAAAAATTTTTTTTTAAGATTTTATTTATTTGACAGACAGAGATCACAAGTAGGCAGAGAGGCAGGCAGAGACAGAGAGGGGGGGAAGCAGGCTCTCCGCTGAGCGGAGAGCCCGATGCGGGGCTCGATCCCAGGACCCTGGAATCATGACCTGAGCTGAAGGCAGAGGCTTTAACCCACTGAGCCACCCAGGCGCCCCAATAAATAAAATATTTTTTAAAATTAAATAAACATAAAGGACTAGAAACCTATTTCCCTCTCAAATGTGTAAGGGTAGAGAGATTTGCACCCTGCCTGCTTTTCAGCAGCAAAACTTCGGTGCAGTTGGCTTGAGCAGTGGGAGCTATGACTTCAACTAATGTGTAGCCTGCTCTATGTAAGCCACAATTTGAGAAATTTTAAGCTCAAGAGGTCAGTCAGTATTGCTTGATACAATAAATACTCATCAGCTGGCAAATTCAGCATCTTATTTACCACTGTCCATTTCCTTCCTTGGAGTATTTCTGGAAGCAAATTGGATTTATTCTCCCAAGAGTTGCTTCTGGTAAAAGCCAATACCCAAACCCAAGGGTTTATCTGGAACGTCCAGACATCTGGTAAGTCAGATAGTGAAAAATGGGACTGTCCCAATGAGCGCAGATGGCTGGTAAGCCTGTGGTACCATGGACCATTTTCAGGTATGAGATCAGTCATGATTAAGCCAAGTTATTTTCTTTTATGAACTTTTAATGTTTTTTGGCATACTTGAAAAAGTGCCATAAAAATGAATTAGCGCTCATCAATATTAGCATATCTCCATAGTCCATGGTAATATCATTAATTATGGATGGCTCCCACATGGCAGTGGGTTTCAAGGGAATGGAAATTGAATACCAAGTCTTTTATTCTTGTTTTCCCTCCATCTCAAGTCATTAGTTCCCGAACACTCGTCCCTCCCCCACCCCCTATCCCCACTCACTCACAGCATTTTGCTGGCAAGCCAGAACGTTATACCTTCAAGTGAACCCGTGGTCTTTCTCCAAATCCCAGCCAGTGGGCCTCCCTATTTTAAGAAGTGGCTTAGTCCAAAATAGTCGCTCATTTCTCCAAGTACAAGCCAGCACCATCATGTTCTGAGTCTGACATATACATGGAGCCCTTCCCGTCTGAACAGTGCAACTGCTGGACATTTGGCTGCCGGGGAGCCCTTGTTATTTCTGACCCTTAACTTCCACACCCACAACCGAGACAAGCCGGGACAGATGCCTAAGAGACAGGGCTTTCCCCTTCCACTAAGTGAGTCGTTTGCCCCGAAGCCAGGCTCCCTTCTTGGGACGCTTGCTTGTTTTCTCCTCCTGCGGGCGAGACACCCCATTGCATCCCCTTGCAAGGCCGCCCCTCTCCTGAAGATGGCAGAGTGTGAGCAGCCAAGAGCTGCCGCCGCGCAACCCGGGGTCCCACAAACCCCTTCCCCACCCCCAGACCCTGAAACAGAAGGGAACGATCCACCCGAGGAAGTCAAGTGTGTGCCAGGACCGAGAGGGGAGCAAAATGGGAAAGAGAAGGGAGTCCAGGGCAAGAGCCAGCAGTGAGAACTAAGCGAGACTGATGAAAGAGGAGAGGGGTCGGGGAAAAGCAAGAGAGGTGCCCTCCCTGGTGCACGCGGGACCCACGGGGCCGGGGCCGCATCGCCACGCTGGGGAGGTAGCACCTGTCCTGGGGAGGTGGAGGGCACGGAGGAGGCTGTGCCATCAAACAGCCTTCCCGGGGAATCCCTCCTTGGAGTTCTCACTCCCAGCTGCAGGAGACCTCAGGGCTGGCCATTCTGCCTTCTCATCAGACCAGCAGAGCTAACTGCATTTGAAGATCCTGATTTCACAGGAAGATAAAGGAGATGGATGCCTCTTCCTCTGTGAAGCCTCCCCTGATTTCCTTCTCTCTTACCCCTCACCCCACTGCCTTGTGTTTTCACTTGTTTACTCTCCTTCCCGGGGCTGTATCTTGCTCACTGTTAAATTCTCAGCGCCGCCCCCCTAACATGATGCCTGGAACATGGTTAAGGATAAAATCAATGAAATTAATGAATGAAAAGAACAAGTTATTTCACATCAAAAAGCAATGCTGGGCGTGATGTTCTTCAACAGAGAAGAGAGAGACTGGCATCCAATGTGCATGGTTTTTCCCTGTTCAATGGTAAGTGTAGGCAGCCTTCCTGGACACAATACCATGGAGGAAAGCTGTGGTTGGCACACACACATCACTATTTCCTTTCATGATGTCTCTGACCCCACAGTGTTCTTTATTGAATCCTATGAATCCCTTTATTTATGCAATGCTTTAAGTCAACACGAATAATCATTAACCATGACTGAGTTTTTCAAACCACACACCTATCTCAGGGTATTTGTGCCGGCTGGAATGCATCCCTGGGAAGCTGCTAGAACAGCTGGAACAGGTGTTGGGAGCAGCCCCGGGGAGCCAGAGTTCAGGCCAGAGTGACTTCGGCTGTGACTGCTGTCAACCAGGGGGTGAAGGATTCAGGGGCTGGTACACTTGGCAGATGAACGAAATTTGATTCAGATAATATTTTTAAAATAGTTAAGTGGGATCCCATGGAGGACAGTATATTGTGACAGAGCCTAGGCACTCGGGAATAACCATCATAGAAATGGAAATGGGCATATGGTCCTAGGATTTTCAAGGAAATTTCAAACACTGGTTTAGTCACTCCAAGCAGAACCTTCTCTGTGGCCAAATTAAGGAGTTTTGTTTCTGGAAATTGAAATCTTATAACTTTCTTTCATCATTCGATTCATTTTTCTTTGTTTTTAAGTAACTGACTCAAATTAATCACCTTTAAGAGAAGAAGGGGGGGGCGCCTGGGTGGCTCAGTTAGTTAAGCGACTGCCTTCAGCTCAGGTCATGATCCTGGAGTCCTGTGATCGAGTCCCACATCAGGCTCCCAGCTCCATGGGGAGTCTGCTTCTCCCTCTGACCTTCTCCTCGCTCATGCTCTCTCTCACTGTCTCTCTCTCTCAAATAAATAAATAAAATATTAAAAAAAAAAGAGAGAAGAAGGGTAAGTAAGGAATATTGTACTTGATGGAAGTCTTACCGACTAGAAACACGGTAGAGTGGATCAAGCCAGTTGTACCAGGTTAAGCCCATACAACTAGATGCTGAGTGACCCAGTCCCCCAGAGACGTGCTTAGCGGCTTGGCTATTCCAAGTGGCTCGGGCCCTCCCCACTCCGATGTCTGTATTCTCTGGCCTTCATTCTGTGGGTCTCTGCTACTGTTCCTCCATCAAAGATCGCAGCCCAGCCACAGTGGGCTATGACCCACAGGTGTAATTTCCTGGCTTGCTCAACAGTATTGAAACTTTGCATTAGATGCTGACATTTTTAGAACAGGAAGAGCTCACACTTTAAAAAAATCATCTTCTCTTTAAAAGTCAGAAGCTGCAACATTGGGTGACACTATATGGTCACCATGAGCTCAAATAGGAGTGACTGACCCTTTAATAACACCGGTAACGGTAATAGTGGTGATAGCTAAATGTATCATAACAACATGTATTATGCGCCACACTCTATCTTATGTGTTTTGCCTGTATTGTCATTGAATCCTCACATCAACACTAGGAATGGGTACCATAATTATCTCCCATCTCTAAATGAGGAAAACAAGACACAGTGAGGTCAAGTAACTTGCCCAAAGTCATACGCTTTAAATGGCAGAGGCAAGATTTGAACCGAACAGGCAGGTTCCAAAGTCGAACAGTTGTCTTAAGAAATGTAATCTCCCCGAAGATGCTGGCCAGGAATGGACATTGTAGTCATGTGGATGTCTAGATGTAAAAGTTGTTGCAATTAATGCATAAGGATTAAAATTTGTATGGGGTCTAGAATCAGAATGCCTCCATTTAACTCTGGGCTCTGCCACTGGAAGAACTTGGAGAACTTGATTAATATCTTTAAGCTTTAGTCTTATCTGTAAAATGGGAAAGTAGGACTGCCCCCATGGATTGATTATACTTTACAGAATTGAGGTACAAAAGTTCTTATCACAGATAAATGCTGACACACAGTAAATGCTTAATTAATGTTTCACCATTGTTATTATTATCTTATCTGGGTAGCTATTATTCCTGAGGATTTCATATGTATTGGACCAAGAATGGTCTTCAGCATGGGGCACCTTCTCCAATTTCTAACATTTAGTAGCTTAAAATAAATGTTTGTAGACATAAATAATATGCCCCATGTCTAGAAAATAGTGTTAAGGTTCTATGTAGCTGGAAAGCATTATTATACAAAATACAACTAACTTCTTTTTTAAAAAGATTTCATTTATTTGACAGAGAGAGAGAGAGAGAGAAAGCGAGAGAGCACAAGCCAGTGGGGAGAGGCAGAGGGAGAAGCAGACTCTCCACTGAGCAAAGAGCCCGATGTGGGACTCGATCCCAGGAGCTGGAATCATGACCTGAGCTGAAAGCAGACTCTCAACCCACTGAGCCACCCAGGCGCCCCAGAATAAAACTAACTTCTAACTTCAATTTCTTTCAGTAAGTATTTATTGAGCACCTACAATGTTGTATTCATCATTGCGCCGCTAATGTTTTAGCTCGGCCCATGGTAGGAATGTGATAAAGACTTGTAAAATGAGTGAAAGACAAAAGTGAGAAGTTAACAAAACTTTTGTTCTTCTAAAAGGTAAGAAACTAGAAAAAAAAAGAATTCTGAGAATCACTTCACACAGAGTAGCAAGCAAACAAACAAAAAATGTAATCAAAGACATTTTTCTTGCTAGGATCAGAATACATTAATACTAATGAAAACAGAACCCAGACCCCTTCTGACATATTTTATACTGTTTAAAGATAAACATTTGTGCACTGCAAGCCACCAATGGATTTAAACTCCAGTGAGGACTTTATAAGCCATCTGCTAGTCTCCTAATGAGGCTAGTAACTATCATTGTTTACAGTTAGGCACCAGGGGTCATAGATATTTGTTATAATGAAATCTGCAATGCATCACTGCAGAATCTAAAAGAGTCTTTCTTCACAAGGGCTAATTACAAATATAATAAAACAACATTTTAAAAACCTCTTGAAGTCCACAGAGAAACCTAACTTGGCACAACAAGTAAGAACCACAATACCTGCTCTGTTTTCGTTTTACGAATTCTGATTACAGAAGCCAAATCATATTTAACTACTAACAATACGAAGCCACCAATGGGTCCTTTGCCTCAGATCACTGCATCACAAGATGCTTCGTGAACCATCTGGATCCGGGAGACATTTGCTCTGACACTCTAGCACAGAGTGTGCAAATGCTTGGGAAGACCCAGAGGTTCTTTTAGATGTGTGATTTTAATAAGGTGCTACTTGGAAGTTGTGCCCAAACTGAACTTGCTGATTTGTTAATTTAGCTGGGGTTGGGGGAGGGGACGAGGATGTGAAAAATTGCTCAAAATCACAGAGAAAAAGAAACTGATTGGTTGACTGAATTTTCACCCTCCGATTGCGGTTTTGGCATCCCAGAAATGTAGTCTGAATCATAATTGATTTAATTTGCATATTGTGGCAGTATTTCCACAGTCAACTGGGGAAAAAATATTGGCCTATAACAATGATTGGTGATATCTCCATGAGTCCCTTATGTTCAGCCTCCCAGACTAGGAAAACAGAGCCTCAGTATGAAGGGGTTCTTATAGTGTTTCCTATTGGTAACACTATCACATGGCACCTCAGATGTCAAAAATTAGATAATGCTTTTTATTTCATTTAATAGAATGCCTCTGCATAGTAATAATAAGACTATGAGAAGGGCATCCGGGTGGCTCAGTCGGTTAAGCATCTGCCTTCGGCTCAGGTCATAATCCCAGGGTCCTGGGATTGAGCCCCGGGTCAGGTTCCCTGCTCAGTGGGTAGCTTACTTTTCCTTCTCCCTCTCTGTTTCCCTTACTTGTGCTCTCTTACTTTCTCTCTGTTAAATAAACAAATAAAATCTTTAAAAAGAAAAAAGACCAAAAAATTTAAAGTATCTTGTACCTCCAGAGTGCTCCCCATATATCCCAAAGCCTTGCGGATAAAAACCAAAACCAAGGGTGCCTGGGTGGCTCAGTGGGTTAAAGCCTCTGCCTTCAGCTCAGGTCACGATCCCAGGGTCCTGGGATCGAGCCCCGCATTGGGCTCTCTGCTCAACAGGGAGCCTGCTTCCCTTCCTCTCCCTCTGCCTATCTCTCTGCCTACTTATGATCTCTGTCTTTCAAATAAAAAATAAAATATTTTTAAAAAAGCAAAACCAAAAATAAACAAACAAACAAAAAAACCCACTAAGTCATGCATACATTCCCTTTAGGAAAGAATAAAGTTTGCCAATACAATTTTTTTTAAAGATTTTATTTATTTATTTGTTAGAGAGAGAGCAGGAGCGAGCACAGGCAGACAGAGAGGCAGGCAGAGGCAGAGGGAGAAGCAGGCTCCCTGTCGAGCAAGGAGCCCGATGTGGGACTCGATCCCAGGATGCTGGGATCATGACCTGAGCCGAAGGCAGCCGCTTAACCAACTGAGCCTCCCAGGCGTCCCCCAATACAATTTTTAAAATAGGAGAGACATCAGATGAATCCTGTACCACCAAATATCAAAACATATTAAGCTTCCATAAGGCTGTATGGTACAGGAGTAAGAAAAGAATGCACAATGAAAACAACAGAAGGCAAAGAAAGATCCACATGCAGGGCTGTTATGAATGGAGCCCATGAAATTGTGCCTAAGATATTTAAGAAAGTCTATATGATAGGTGTGGCATTTGAAATAAGGGGAGAAAAAGAAAAGTATTTAACCAATAATACTAAGATAATAAGGTAACATTTGGGGCATGGGGGTGTCCTCCTATCTATTCATTATGCCAAAATAAAGTCCAAAAATGAAGAATTAAATGTAAAAAGGCAACTATGAAAAATAATCTTTTTAAAAATAAGGCAGGTCCTGATATAATCTCTGGGATGGAAAAGGCAGAAACCACAGAGCCGTGTGGCTCATAGACCACAGGTCGTCCTTAGCAGTGTCTCAAGCAGCCCACAGAGGAAAAGCTATAAACCAATTTTGTTCATACACATATACAAATTTTAAATGTAAGCTAAACTAGGATTTTCACAGAAATGCCAATAAAGTGCTAAAAATATTATGAGTTTAGAGGTTGCCCATGAGCTACAAACTGTGTTGATCATTTTGGAGGAAACACCACCCAGTCAATAAGAAATACCACTTCTGGCTTATGGGCTTCCAAATCATTGAGATGGTACCGCTCGGTTAATTAAACATGACTTTGTGTTTTTACCCACATGTTGCATTTTAGCTCCATTGCACAAAAGTGGATTAGTGACTCAGAATGGTTTATTGAAGTAGAAAAACCATAATGAAACAGTAACATACAAACAATGACTCAGAACAACATTGTCCCTACAGGGACAGCACAAGATTCCAGGGCAAACATAGAATGTGAATTTGTGCATGGTGGGACAGGTGGATCTGTGAAGGTCATGATTTCACACAAGCCTTGAAAAAAAGAAAAGGGAAAATAAAACTTGGGGTTATGAGATCTGAAAATTGAATACTCGTTCCACTAGTAATCTGTTCGTTCTTTGTCCCTAGTACACCGTCTGCATTGAAATTTTGTCGCACAACACGAAGCCATCAAATCTTCTGTATCATTTTCAAAGAAGCCAGTGACCTTTTGAGCATCCATACAAGGTTTTCTGGAAGAAAAGCAAAGCATTGCTTTCTAAGTATGGAGCTGTTTGGTTTTATTCCTAAAGGCAAAGAAGAGGCAGTGACAGTCCCAGGTGTCAGGGACACAATCATTAAGAAACGTAAAACCAGCCGCAGAGTTAATGGCTGATGTTATGCTTACAGGGGAAGGGGAACAATTCTTGGCAAAATGCCTTGTTCAGAGTCCACTGGGGGACATCCTACAAGATCGATGGCAGACAAAGTGAGAGGGTTATTCCTGCCAGGTCTGTCTGATAGCTGACATTTCTTTCCCGTTGGACAAGAGCTCTGAGGAACAGAGCACGAATCTCCTCCTGGTAGATGCACGGTCCAACCACGGGAAACTCTTTGTGGCTTTTGATTCTACTTATCTCTGAAAATCCACGCTACATAAAATGGCATTTTCTTGTTTATTTAATGATGATTTAACCAATTAAATGACAATTTAGCTAGTTTTTGTCCACTGTTTATCTTATTTCTGGGAAACAGTTGTTGGACAGATGCATTTTACCTTAGTTAAGTGTTGAAGGAAAATGTGAAATATGTAGATATCCTCAAATTGCCAGCACAAAGTATACACCGGCTGAATAAAATGACAGTGAGTGTACACCGCCTTTCCACACTGGGGTACACAGTAATTTAAGGAAAGAAGGTCACACAAGATTTCAAAGTCTCTAGACAATTTCCCTAAGTTCATTAATACCTTGAGCAACCATTTTATAATTTCTAGAGACTCATTACCAGCAATTAAAAAATATACATATATATTTCATATATAATTTCATACAGGAGAAGGAGCCAATGCAATGGGCAGTCGTTATTGGAAAGAGGAAACCTCACAGCACATTTTGAGGCTCAGTGGATCAACTGGTGGGGCAGCAACTTGTAATGGGCTCCACAGCTAGGCATCGCTGAACCTTGCCTTTGTGCAGCTAGAGCCCAATGTTCTAGCTAGAGGTACTATTGTCCTCTTCACAGATGCAGCCATTTGCTTGTTGGTGATGGATGGGACCAAATTAGGGTCTTCCTTGGTGTCTGCAGCTGCCTTTGGGGTTAGCATGTTTCATGAGTCCAGTCCTTCCCAGCAGCCATCATGGCCTCCCTCTCCAGCCCAGTTGCCTGGTCACCATTAGTAAGAACACCACCTCCAGATGTCATGGTGTGCACCGCAGCGACTCCACTGGGACCGTGGGCCCTGAGAGCCTGTGTGGCCAGCGCTCCAACTCCCTGAAGGAACCTTGAAGCCATCACGCCCACTACAAACAACAGTACTTCCAGGAGCAGACTCTGAAAACACGTGATTTCCGGGGGAGGGCCTTCCCCCACTCATAGAAATAGATTTATTGCCACCTCTCAAGTTGAAAGTCTCAGCTTGAGGGCTCTGACTGTGACAGCCTCTTGAGTTTGCATCCCACGGAACAGAGAACATCGACCAGCTAAAAAGGTTGTCCTATATTTTAGGTCTTGATCCTATCCTAATATGCGGAACTAGCTGACCAACCTTCAAATACTTGCTGCCATTCCTGAAAACCTGAAATCTAATCAGAATAAACTAGAGTGGGAGCGTAGCATAGTCTGGGGGCAAGACAGGGAGAGCATACTCTAGTTCCCATGCAATGAGAACTGGCCCTCCTTCCTGATAGGTAGTGAAAGAATATACTTTTCAGGTCAGGAGCTGTGCACCATATTCCCAGCCTGAGTTAATCTGCTTTCGTAAAGATAGCATATCCAGAATGGCAGCTAAAATTGGGGTATTACATGTTAAGTTTGTGATAGTCCACTATCATCTGCTATGATCCATCCTGATTTCACAGGGGTTAGACTGGTGGGTTAAGTGGGGTTCTAATGAGGGTGCCATTTTGAATTGTCTGGTCAGACTTTGAATTATTCACATAATTCACATAATCTCTGCTATCCCTCTGAGATGATGTATTTATTTTGTGGCCAGAAGGGGTAGTTTTAAGAGCTTCCACTTGTTTTTTCCTTCTATGATAGTTCTTATTCCACAGTCAAGGAACTGTGGTGAGGATTCTACCAGCTGCCAATTGTGGTTAACCTGATTATGGACCCTAGAACTAAGGAAACAACCATTGCATGGTGGGAGGTGGAGGTGAGCAGGTGGGCAGGACACATGGACTCAATGTATTGAGACAGACTTCATCAAGGACTTTATTTTCTGACCCCCACATTTCTCGACTCTAACAGGAAGGCTACAGTGACCTTTGGCTCCCTGGCTATCAGTATCAACTCAAGTGTTATTCTCAGGAGCCCTGGAAAGACCCAGATATCCCCCTTTTTCTAGTGTATGGTGCCCACATAGTTGGCCATAGTTTCCAAGGGAAGCATGGAGGGAATCAGTACCATACAACCCATGCCGGGGACCTGGTCTTTACTACAGACAGTGAGCTCTGGGTTGAGAACCAGCTTAGATCTTGAAATTGGGCAAGAGGTTGTAACTTTCCATGGGAGATGGCTGACTTTGACCTCCTGATCATCCACTTTTGATCTCTTTTCAAAGCTTAAAAATGTACAAAGACTTTGAGTATATTAAGCAAGACCCACTTATCTTGCCCCTGGAAACACTACATTCTATTAGCCACTCTAGAGTCCCCTACAGATTCTGCCACAGACCCCATTACAGACTACCCTCTTGGGAGTCCTCCACTCCAGCTGTCATTACACACTTACTGTCCTTACAGCAAACATGCCACCTAGATCCTGACAATTAAGTTCTGCCTCTGTTACTGTGAAGATTCCATTACCCTTACTGCAACCAGAGAGAGCAGCTCTGTAACTGCATCTCTAGCTGTCAGCCCTGCCCTGTGGAAGGAGCCACCACTGAGTCTGTTAGTGATGCTGGTGCTGGTGCCTCTCACCACTGCATTCCTTACTCCCTTCAGAAATGAAGTGTCCTCCCAAGAAACCCAGTCAGCTGATCTTATAGAGAAGACCTTCTCTAGCACACCCACTACCCTCAGTCTTTGATTCTTTCCTCCAGCCATCTTTGATCATTGTACAGAGGCCAGTGCTTTCTCCAAGTTGCTAAGAGTTATCCAAGCAGGGTAGTAGACCCAATTCCCAGGGCTCTTGTCAAGGAGTTAAATCCTGAGTGATGGGAGAGAGCCCCCACACTGACAAACTCCCCATTAGCCAGCTTCCCACCCCCCACCAAGATCCCAGCCCCTCACAGTTCACCCCCAGGCAGAACCACGGGTCCTGCCTGGATGCATCAGCCAGGATCTACACCTGTTTTGCCGTAGTATCCCTGTCTTCCCTTAGAACGTTTAGCTCACCCCAAGTCACACTAATTTTTGGCCCTAATTATGGATCTTGTGGTCAGGAGCAAAAGTGCAGCAGATCCTGAGGAAGACAAGCTCTCTTTCCAAGAAGGCACTGTCTTACCACATAGTCTTCAGGCAAAGGGGACCCACTGTCTTCCAACCAGGCAGTGGGAGGGAGGCGTGTTCCTTCTGCTGTCCTGCAGCTTTCAGGGGAATATCACTGTTTAAAGTTTTCCAGCACGTCTACCTAGATACCCAACATAAGCCTTAAGGTCCTGTTCCTTCCCTATCAAAGCCCTGAATTTATTTTCCTACCAAATCAACTCTTCTTTGTTCTTTTCTTTCACATCACAGAAAAGAACTATCTGTTGAGAGCATTGGGTTAAATGTTGGAACATAAAGAGAGAGGACTGGTGCCTTCCTCCATGGGCTTTCAGGGTGTGATGGAAAGCAGAAATGTACATCAGAAGCATAAATACAGAGGGATCACTCTTTAAGTCAAATCTCTTGAAGTCACTGCCCCGGTCCCTGATGCACACATAGAAGTGTCCATGAATCACTCTGTGAGGGGAGCTCTCTCCACAGTGAGCCAGCATAAAATGAGGGTCTAGGACATATTCTCCATTCATTGTGTCGCTGGAAAGCTAGCCCTCCTCCTTTGCCCAAACCTACCTTTTTGGTCATTTTTGTCTTCTCCTCGCCCCTTAGATTTGTCACACCCAGCTCACTTAGCATGGAACCAACTTGGCTGCCTCCAGTAAGACCCCTTCTGGTTGAAATTGTCACCCTGAGGCTGTCCCAGCTTAAATCCTGTCTTCCTGGCTGAGCTGTGCGAGTCTATGAACTCAGAGACACACCAGTGATGTGGGAAAGCTGGCAACTCTTCATCAGAGCACCTTTGTTTGTGTTTGACCAGTAAGCTAGGAACGGGAAAGACATCCCAGACAAAAGAGAATAGACACTGGAAAAAGAAGAGTGAGGAAAGATGAAAACAAACTCGAGGGGGTGCCCGGGTGGCTCAGGCAGTTGGGCATCTGCCTCCTACTCAGGTCATGATCCCAGGGTCTTGGGGTCGAGCCCCACATCGGGCTCTCTGCTCAGCGGGGAGGCTGTTTCTCCTGCTCCCTCTGCTGCTCCCCCGGCTTGTGGTCTCTCACTCTCACTCTCTCTCAAATAAATAAATGAAATCTTTTTAAAAAAAAAGAAGAAAGACAGAAAACAAACCCTAGGAAGACAAGTCACTGAAGCAGAGCTGTCTGTTCCCAACAAGAGGTAAAGAAGCCCCCCATCGCTTTAGCTGCCCTTCTCGATGTCCCTTGAAACCTTCTCCCATGCTCCTGAGACATGGCTCTCCTAGCTCTTTCTAACCAGCATGTTAACTAGGGTTGTGCTATCTGTTTCTGTCCCTATGTCAAACAAGCCTCAAGAGCGGGAACTGTCTTTATGATGCATCTCCCCACGTCCACTTGGCCCCATCTGGGGGCTGGAATAACTTCCTTATGCAGAAAGGCAGGAAGCATTTCTGACTAGAGGTGTCTATAGCTCCAGCATAGGTGAATCCAGGATAAGCCAAGGAAGTGGCCCAAACCACAAGTTCCTGAGAACTGGAGTAAATTTTGTCAGAGCAGACAGATCTAGGAAGCAGCTGGGACAGCCAAATACAGGAGAACTGGGCAGAGGCCAAAAGTTTGAAAAAAAGCATGTTATCAGTGATTCACAGAAGCTTAAAGACCATGAGGACCTTAAAGGTCATGGGACATAATTGAGACCCCGTGAGCTTAAGAAACAGGACTTGAACTCCCCTCCATCCCCAATTGATAAGAACAAGAGGCCTGGATTTCAGGGGAACTGGGATCCTGGGTCGAAGAAGAAAAAGGAACTTTGAAACTAGAAATCTGGGTACAAGTAGCGTTCAAAGTTAACCTTGGGCCTAAGATATAAGGAAAGAATCAATTACTGAATCAAGTTAAAAGTCAGCACAGCAAGAGCTTACCAAATATATTACTAGGCAAAATGAAGGCAAGTAAAAGTTTTTTTTTGGAATGGGTGGATGGATGAATAAAAAGAATTGAAGATGGGGCGCCTGGGTGGCTCAGTGGGTTAAAGCCTCTGCCTTTGGCTCAGGTCATGATCTCAGGGTCCTGGGATCGAGCCCTGCATTGGGCTCTCTGCTCAGCAGGGAGCCTGCTTCCTCCTCTCTCTCTGCCTGCCTCTCTGCCTACTTGGGATCTCCGTCTGTCAAATAAATAAAATCTTAAAAAAAAAAAAAGAATTGAAGATATTAGACCATCTAAACAGGCTGGAACTCCTTAAATTCTACCAGGAATCAGGTTGGTTTCAGATTCTGGACATTCCAAGTGAGGACAGAGTGACCCCTCCGGTGGAGATGCTCCATTTTATAGGGTCAAAGGATGCACCAGAACATGGCAGAGCTTAGAGTAGGAGGAAATAGCATGAGTGCCAACACAGAAAGAATAGAACCAAAGACTGTGTCATCTCGACTTCATCTCAAGCTAGAAAAGTTGGTTGCTTGGTCTTACATTCAACCTCTCAACCCAACTGATAGCCCATACTAACCCATCAGCCATGGGTGTGATCCCCCTTGGAAGGGGGTTCTCCAACTCTCAGTCAAGGAACTGTAGCTGAGGCCAAGTAGAGCAGAGATGATCTGCGCCCTCCAGGCACTTCCCAAACTACCAAAACTGAACAAATAAATCAGTTTGTTGATTTTGGCAACAACATTTGGGGATGGGTCCATACAAAGCCATAGATACCCTGAACTGTCCTGTTGTTCCTTCTTCTTTATTATTTCTTACATTTGTCCCTTCCTCACCATCTCTCTTGCTACTCACCTATTTCAGGTGCTCATCTTGTCTGACTGCAACAGATTCTACCCATCTTTTGCTTCCTTTCTTTCCCACCCCCCACTTCCAAAAACACACCCCCAATCTATTCTTCAGAGTAATTTTTCTAAAACATAAACTTGCTAGAAAGCCTTCAGTACCTTCGCTCTGCCATTCAGAATAAAATCCAGTCTTCCTCCCTGGGTATGAAAGGCCTTCCATGGCTAGGGTCCTGCTTACTCATTCAGGTTTCAAAATCCTCCCTTCGTTTGCCACACTCTATAGTCACGTTGACCTACTTACGTTCCCCAATGTGCCATGCATTCCTCATATTTGGGTGCATTTAAGGATGCTCTCTCCCCTTAGAATGGCTTTGCCCCACACATGCCAGGCTAACAACTCCAGGCAGATGGCACTCAGCTCAGGCATCACCTCTTTTTGAGAGCTTGTCTTCATCTCTCGCCCCTTCCCACCTCCATCTTTCTCTTTCTCTTCCTTCCCATGGCTGCCCAGAAGAGATGACTTCACTGTGCTCCCAGAGAGCCCCCTACATGCCTCTTTCAGAGCTTACGACACTCTTGTATCTGTATACTTCTCTCTCTGCCTCCACCCTATTATTATGGGTTCCTCAGTGGTGGGAACAGTGTATCTCTGAATCCCCAAAGCACGGCACCCTGTCTGAACAACACAAGTATGTACAATTCAGAATTTTTTGTTGAGTAAATGAATGCAAGTCTTTATTTTCCCATCTCTGTGTTCTCTGATTCTGGAAACATGACTTCAGCGTCCTTTGAAAAACCACTTCTGCTGCAGTCTGTTTATAGGCTTTGCATGAGGCTGATCCCACCTCTGACAACAAGAGGGAGATCACATAGGCTCAAGCCAATTGCCATTTTCCACTCATGCCCCATGTGACCCATGATTGCTTCAGGGTTGGGGATTTAACGCTAGAGGATCCAAGAGGACAGGAAGATACTTGGCTGAAGCTTCTGGAAAGAGAGGCTTGCACTCTTTATTGAACTTGGGCTCCAAAGATGGAAGGCTTGCAGCATCTTGCAAGCTTGGGGTGCTTTTGGGAACTAGGATCAGGAGTTGACACTATAAACACCTGAGAAAGGAGCCAGCCTTGGGGTACAACTGGGGAGAAGAGAAGCCTGCCACACCATTCCATCTGTCAGTCAGGCCCATTGGAAGCCATACCCTACTGGGCATCTCAGCTGTGGAAAATAGTAACTTCCTGTTTCTGCTTGAGCCAGTCTGGCAATTTTGTTAAATGATATACTCCTGGTGTCCTCCCTAAAGGAGTTCATGGTATAGCAAAAATCACTCGTGGTTTATGATAATCAGCCTCATAATTGTTCCTTAAAAACTGCTCAGCTTTGTACCACAATGAGATATCACCTCACACGGTCAGAATGGCTAAAATTAACAAGTCAGGAAACAACAGGTGTTGTTAAGGATACAGAGAAAGGGGAACCCTTCTACACTGTTGATGGGAATGCAAGCTGGTGCAGCCACTCTGGAAGACAGTATGGAGGCTCCTCAAGAAATTGAAAATAGAGTTACCCTATGACCCAGTAATTGCACTATTGGGGATTTACCCTAAAAGTACAAATGTAGTGATCCAAAGGGGCATCTGCACCCCAATGTTTATAGCAGCAATGTCCACAATAGCCAAACTGTGGAAAGAACCTAATGTCCATTGACAGATGAATGGATAAAGAAGATGTGGTGTATATATACAGTGGAATGTTAGCCATCAAAAAAATTCACATCTTGCCATTTGCAAGGACATGGATGGAACTATAGGGTATTACGCTAAGTGAAATAAGTCATTCAGAGAAAGACAATTATCATATGATCTTACTCATATGTGGAATTTAAGAAACAAAACAGAGGATCATAGGGGAAGAGAGGAAAAAATGAAACAAGATGAAACCAGAGAGGGATACAAACCATAAGAGACTCTTACCCATAGGAAACACACTGAGGGTTGCTGGAGGGGAGAATGGTCGGGGGTGGGGTAACTGGGTGATGGACATTAAGGAGGACACATGATGTAATGAGCACTGGATGTTATATAACACTGATGAATCACTGAACTCTATCTTTGAAACGAATAATATCTTATATGTTAATTAATGAAATTTGAATAAAAAATGTTTTTAAAAAACTGTTCAGTTTTACATATTATCATTTGGCTATATTAGCTTCCTGACAAGATTATCTGCTCTGCTGAGTCTAGATCTTAGGTCTTCTCCAGCAGAATATACTCTTAGAGGACTCTTAGAACATACTCTTAGAATATACTCTATAGAGGACACTCAATATATACTTACTATACTGATTGTGCAGAAATAAAGACCAAAGGAGAACAAGTGAAGGCGATTTATTCTGAACCTACCATATCAAGGGAGGCAGCCATCATCACTTGAGTTTGGGCAGACTCACAGGCAGGCGGAAGATTGGGAAAGCCTGATAGCGGAAAGAATGGAAGGCTTCAGGCTTGGCGTGGGGCTACTGGAGGTGGGCTGACCAGAAGCAGGGCATTTGGTGTGTTTGGTTAGGGGTCATATTTGGTTGGCCTTTCTCTGGTTGGTCTCAAGTTGGAAGCAGGAACAGGAATTGGGGAAGCTGTAGGTTAGGAAGTCTTGGCCATTTGGGACCAACTGGCACAGAGTTCCTGCACTGGTACTAGAGATAGTAGTCTGACTTCCTACGAGTCTCACTCATGGTGGGGTTGGCTTCCTGGGCTACTTGCTGCTGGCTGTGGGTCGATTTTATTTTCACATATGGTCTGGCCAGTGTCCATTTTTACGTTTAGTCTACCGATTGAGTTCTTTCTCTCACATCAAAAGACGGACTTTTCAAGAATAGTTGGAAATTGCCAAAAAAAAAAAAA
>RCUC01085795.1:0-12790 GCA_003697995.1 Taxidea taxus jeffersonii
AAGAAAGAGGCCAGAGTGGTAGAAAGAGAGAGACCAGGAGGGTCAAAAGTAGGAGAACATACAGATCATAGGCTCTCGAGGCCTCTGTGAGACTTTGGCTCCTACTCCTACAAAATGGGAGCTGCTCTAAGGAGACCCAAAAGAATCACTCCGGCTGCTGTGTTGGATTGACCTTGAGAGGAAGAGGGTAAAAGTGGGGGCAGAGAGCACAGTTAGGGGGTACACAGAGTGTCCCAGGTAGAGAAAATGATGCCCAGAACAAGAAAGTAACTGGTGGAGATGATGATGGGGCATGGTCAGATTCCATGTGTAACTGAAGAGAGACCCGACAGTTTTCCTGAGAGACTGGAGTAGGGGGTTAAGAGAAAAAGACGAGTGAATGGCTTGAATGACTGAGGTGGTTGAGGAAAGAGGAGCAGCAGGCAGAGCCGGCTTAAGAGGGAAGCTCAGGAGTTTCCTGTATGAGATATTAGGCATTCTAAGTATAAAATGCCTATTTGGCATCCAAGGGAGACTATCAAGTAAGCAGTTGCTTCTGCAGCCTGGAGTGTGGGGGAAAAGGGTCTGACTAGAGTCATAAATTAGGGCGATGTGACCTATACATGTGACATAAAGCCTGAACCTGAGTGAATGAATGAAGGAGGGCACTCAAGGGGCGGGTGGATAGGGAAGAGTGTAGATAAAAGATAAGACAAAAGCAAAAAACATAAAGGAAATTTTAAGAATTTACCTGTAAAATAATGTAGGACTTATTTGTGTTAAAAAAAGAAAATATAAATAAAAATGCAAAATAAATTTGAACCACATACAACAGACATAGGATTACTTACCTTGATATGTAAAAATGTCTTAAAAATCAATAAAAGAGAAGCAACTATATCAATAGAAAATCCAGCCAAAGACACCAGGGCAGATGTGAAAATTAAGGAGAGGAAAAAAAATCAACAATAAGATTTGACATTGTTATATTAAATAATAAACAAATACATGCAAGTGGAAATAATAAGAAATACCATGCTTTTATCAAATAAGAAAATGATTTTTAATAATAAAAAACTTGGGGTGCCTGGGTGGCTCAGTGGGTTAAAGCTTCTGCCTTCGGCTCAGGTCACGATCCCAGGGTCCTGGGATGGAGCTCCACATCAGGCTCTCTGCTCAGCAGGGAGCCTGCTTCCTCCTCTCTCTCTGCCTGCCTCTCTGCCTACTTGTGATCTCTGCCTGTCAAATAAATAAATAAATAAATAATCTTTAAAAATAAATAAATAAAACACTTATAGAAGACAAGATGATCTCCATGCTTTGCAAAGTAAAAAAGCATGTCTCAAAGCAGTATGTATAGAATATCTCATTTTCATTTAAGAAAACATGTGATAGATAATGTTAAATCATCATAGGATATGATGCTACACATATGATATGGTATAAACTGTAAAGGGGAAAGTATGTATATTAACATAGAGACATTTTTATACATGGAAGGAAATATGCCAAAATATCAATAATGATCAGTGATGAGGTTATGAAGACTTTTTCGTATACTTTATACTGTATTTCTCAAAATGTCAACTATTAGCATGCATATTTTTGGTAGTCAGGGAAGCAGTGGTTTGATAAAAATCACTGAGAACAAAAAATTCTCAGTAAATACACAGTTGACAGAGACATTGATAAAGTATTAGCTGAACATAAAACCACACAGCAGTGAACAAGGCAACCAAAGTTTAAATTTTCTTCTCTGGCTGCAAATAAAATACTTCACATAGATTTGCAAGGCCGTGTTATTCACGTGTTGTTTTTATAATTACAAAGCTAAATTTGTTTGGTTTTATAATATTACAGGGACTGAATGAACACTATCATTCCACAGAGAAGTGCTGAAATAAATTAAGCAGATAATGATCTGTCTAATGTGGCTTACACAGCCCCCTATGTCACTTGCTTAGATTTATTTGCCTCCTTTTTCCTGAAAGTCCTATTATTTGGGTCTTCTTTGGAATACACAAAGCACAAGCAGGTGCTACTTAGATGAGGAGGATGGGGTCCAGAATCCCTTTGTGCAAATGCACAGTAATGTGGACTAGTCCCTGAACTTGAGTAACTGGACCTCCAGGAGGAGACAAAGAACCTGACCTGCAGATAAACTTGAACGCACACACCGGTTAAGCATGACAGATTGAACCTACACATTTATCTTCAGGGCTTCCCGCGGTCCCAAGGAAGTTTTAAAGAAATTGGAAATTTTAGGTTTTTATTTAAATGTCTCCAAAAGGAAAAAAAGAAGTGAGAGTGGAAAGAATGTAGATGAGAGAAGACCACAGTCTATTAGAAGGAGGAAGCCTGTGGACAATGGTCACTGACTTAATAGAAAGGAAATGAAGGTTGGTGGGTGGAAAGGCACCAGCAGGGAATAAACAGGGCTGGACCACAGAATCCTGTAAGAGTCAGCAACTGACAACAGAGCTACCTCTTAAGGCCAGGTTCAGAATGTGGCTGAAAATAAGGGATTGATTAAAGGTCCACATAAAGCAGTCACATTCTCAGATTTCCGATCCCAGCCCCGAAAGCAAAAAGTTCCTCCCTCTCTTTCCGTGGAAGTGGGCAAGCCATCTGCACACACAGGTTTCTGAAGCAGCAAAGAATGAACTGAGAGGCTGATCTTAACACCGTCTCTCTCTTATAAATCATAATGAGTCCAATGAATAAAGGAATATAATTCTGGGACTCCAGGTACTAAAATATGTTAACATCTGAGTGGACACCTGGAACAGTGAGCCCTCAGAACTGATCCTATAGACATGGCAAATTTACATGAAAGAAGCACAGATACAAGAAAGCTTCCTGGCTCATTTCATTTCAGGAAGGCTTTTATTTGAGACTTTGAGTTTACTGTTACTCCACATTTTAGGCGCCGTTGTTACATATTGGTCAATGGATTTCAAAGCTTTATGACTTTAATGTGTCAAAATGAAAGCACAGCCAACAAAATGAAATGAACCATGAAGATACTTCAGTAAAAGAGGACATAGAATTGACTTAAAATTTATTCAAATGTCCCTTGTAACAGAGGTTAACGTGTACCAACATTGTTTTCATTTATTTCCTTAATACCAGATTAATGTTAGCAAAGAGGAATGAAATTCTCAATAAGTATCTTGTACTTACCATATCTGAGTTGAATTCTTAAATCTTCCTAGACCTATTGGATTACTTTAATTTCTTCACCCATGACTTGTTATGGTCTTCACTTCTACAGTCTTCACCTTTAACATCTAACTAAACTAAATGCACTGAAAATGACTTTGAATTCTGTGTAATATTATAATGAGTTTTGTGTGGTGTGTATCTGTATGTGTAAACTTTTATTTATATTGTGCATGTAGAAATGGCAGAGAGAGAGACACACACACAGAGACAGAAACAGGGAGAGAGAGATTCCACAAATACATTTTGGGGGTATTTTTGGTATCTGCTGCAATCATGTGCTACCACGTCATTAACACATAATATATATTTTCCTCCCACCTTTCCAGTTATGCCACTGAATTTAGCCCTTTACAAATAATATTTATAATATTGGCTGATGAATTTGGTGTGGAAAGAAGAAAATGTTTATTTTATTTTATTTCCTGAGACTTGAAAGTAGCCACACCAGTCTCACCTTGTAAAAGCTAATTCTGGGGTTTGAAGGAAGCTCTATTTGCCATAGTGCAGAGAAACAAGAAGCAGCAGGGAAATTGCAAGTCTTGCCAATCGTGGGTTCTGCCATCCTGGGATGCAGAAATACAAAATTAAAAAGGCCAGTCCTGGCCCCTGTGATTTCTTTTTCTCTGGGTCCAACACTTTGGACTCCAGTCAACCCCAGCAGCTGGCATCCCAGACGAGTCTTAGTAGGTCAGGTTAGAATCCTGGCCATTCCCACTCAGCCCTTAATCTGTACCCACCACACACAAGGGGCCATTTGAATGAGACCTTAAGAACCAGAGCTCTGCCTATTCTTCATTTTGGGCAAGATTCATCTTTGTTCCTCAAAAGACAATGGCTGTTCTCCTTTCCTCTCAGTTGAACTCTTGGCAACCTACAAAAAGCAGGGCATCTGTCTCTGTGGTCTTAATTTCCCACTGAACTCACTTTGTTCTTATTGTATACATCAGGTCTCCAAATACATTTGAAATATATTCGTGGGTCTTGAATGAATACTGTGAGCTTCATAGCTGATGTGCATTCTCTCGCCAGCTGAGTGAGTTTGGAATTGGTGATAACGCCTAGGGGCAGTCAGGAAGAAGCTGGCAGAACCAGAAGCAGGAATCTCAATCAGCAGTTGGGCCACATCTGTCAGTCACTACTCAAGTAGTGTTCCTCTCCACTCAATCTGGAAAATGTGAACATTTGACTATGGAGGAAATATTTGGTGAGCTCCTACTATGAATCAGGACTATGTACGGTGTTGATGGTATAAAGTCAAATAAGGGATCCCAGCCCTCAGTATATTTCAACTTAGTGAAGAAGAGGAGTATATTAGAATGTGATATTCACTCACTGAACAAAGGTATTTATGCACCTACTATGTACCATGCCTGTGACATGTCTTCTTGTCGTTGACTTCTTTTTTTCTCTCACACCCACATCCTGTCTGTTCTAAATCCTGCCAGCTCTATCTTCAGTCACTTCTCATCGTGACTGCCCACTGCCATGCCTTGAGCTTTCAGTGTCCCCTATATGAAGTATTAGAGAATCCCCCAACTGACCACCTCTAGCTGTTCTCCACACAGCAGCCTTGAGTGATTCTTTCCATCTTTGAGATGCCCTTGTCCAAAGAGATGGCTCCCAAATAGATAGGAAGTAAAAGCCAAATTTCCTCAGTGACCCACAGGCCTTCTAGGACTCAGGTCACTGTCACCTCTCTAAGCTCATTTCCCATTGCTCTCACCTCACACCTGCCATCTTTGCTGCCCTTCATTGTGCTATTCACAAGTTTAGCACCCATCCCAGGGCCTCTGCACTTGCCATTCCCACCTGGAACTTTCTTCCTTCAGATAGGCACATGGACACCGCATCAACTAATTCAAGCTTGTGCTCAAATATCGCTTTCACAAGGATGCTTTCTCTGATGGCGTAAAAATATTTTCATCTCATTGCCAATCTTGTTTTATGTATATCCCCACCAATGCCTCCAACCTGCTTATTTTGAGCTATCCCCACCAATGCCTCCAACCTGCTTATTTTGAGCTAAATGCTAGAGGTCATATCTTTTCACCTGTAAATGTTTCACAAATAAAGATTTTTTTGTTTCAAAAACTCCACAATATCTCTATCACATCTAAAAAATTAACAAATTCTTAATGCTATCCAATATCCAGTAAGTATATACATTTCTCCCAATGACCAATATGTGTTTTTAAGTTTGTTTGATTCAGAACTCAAACAAGAATCTCTCTTAAGGTTTTTAAAAAATCTATTCTCTCTGTCTCTCCATCTCTTCCTCTCCCTAACTCCTTCCTTTCCTCCTCTGGCTTTCTCTTTCTTCATCCCTCTCTTCTTCCCTCTTTCCCAATTTATTTGTTGAAGAAAATGAATGGTTTGTCCTATAATACTTTATATATTCTAGATTTTGCTGATGGTAAACTATTTTTTATATTCCCTGTAAACTGGTAATTCAATCTAGATATTTGATCAGATTCAAGTTAAAAATTTTAGCAAAAAAAATACATAGGTGATGTTACACATTTTAATCAATAGGCACATAATGTCTGCTTCTCTCTCTTTCTCTCTCTCCCCATCCCCTTTCTTTGGTATATATCTGCAGCCATTAATAAATCTACCCATTCCTGGATCTATTATTTCATTAGAAGTAAAAATTTAAAAAAGATGTTGATATTCAGTGCTATCAAGCCATTCCCAATTTTTTTTTTAGCTGGAAGAGGTAGTAATAAGTCAAGAAATAGTTGTGCTAGGTTTGGATGAAGTCATCCAAGAAGAGGGTGTAGAGAAAACCCTAGGGAATAACATTTCAGGAGAAATGAAAAAAAAGGATGTGAAAAAGAAACCTAAAAAATTGAAGTCCTGAAAAGAAGGAGAATACCATCAAAGAAGCCAATACAGAAGAAACTTTCCAAGAAATAGAGAGGATTCCAGTGCCAGATGTCACAAAGATATCAAGATAAAGAATAGGGGGAAAATCATTTAGAAACAGCATTAAGTTATGCTCCTTACCACAGTTCCCATTATTGTGTTTTAAAGAATCAAAGATTTACATTATTTATCTCCTGACATGACATTTCCTGCATCCAAAACTGACTTCCATGTGATAGCCTCTACCAGGAGGGGAAGGAGACTTATCAGTCTAGTGGATAAGGCAGGTGCATTTGGTTTGAGAAGGTTGACCTATCCAAGTATAAATGGTCACTGGGAAATGGATTCTAGCTCTTCCATGATGAGTCAATGACCAGGACTCTGTGTAAGCAATCTCAGTTGTGGTCACAGGTGAACCACCTGAAAGTCACCGAATGGAGAACACCATGGGGAAGGGAGTGGGATGATTCAAAATAACTTGGATATTGAGTGATAAAATCCCAAATAAGGAAAATACCAACCAGCAAAGCAACAGCAAGTAGCCCAGTGGGTGGTGGAGAAAGCTGACATTGAGATAAGATGGCTGTAGAGAAGGAGCTCTGTTGAGGGCCAGGCTCTGTGTGTACAGACACCGGCCACTTTGGCATGGGCTCCAGCATGTGCTGCTGGGGTCATAGGTGGATTGTGGGGCTATACCAGACAGCTCAAACACTACCTGTTTAAAAATAGTTGTGTGATAGAAAGGATCAAAGATACTACCAAGGGGCACCTGGGTGGCTCAGCCATTAAGCATCTGCCTGCAGCTCAAGTCATGATCCCAGGGTCCTGGGATCGAGCCCCACACTCGGCTCCCTGCTCTGTGGAAAGCCTGCTTCTCCCTCTTCCACTCCTCGTGCTTGTGTTCCTTCTCTTGCTGTGTCTCTCTGTCAAATAAATAAATAAATAAAACCTTTTAAAGAAAGATAATAACAAATACCCCTTTAACAATTCTACTAAATTCAAAGCAACCATATGACTCTTTTTCCACATAAAGCAGGGACTGGAAAAAAACAAATTCCAGCCCCAACTCTGCTTCCTGTCGAAAGAGTGAACTAAGGCAAGTTATGTTAAGACCCTGAGTTTTTTATTTGATCGGTTTTTGCTTAAGATCTGTAAAATAGAGTGATATTTCCTATCTCTTGATTTGTATTGGGAAAAAGCAGGTATATTTTTTAAACTATCAGAGAACCATATCCAAAATAAATACTCTAATCCTAGAATTTTAAAAGCTTAAATAACTAGTCCTAACGTCATACAATCAAGTAATGCCTGGGTGGTGAGCAGATTTTGCATACCTGGCCCTGACACTGAGTATCCTGTCCCATCATGCTGCCTCCCTTCCTTGGGCTCAGTGTTAAGGGCACAAACAACACACAAACTGCTCAACTCCTGGCGAATACCTCGGGCCATGGCAATATCTTTGCAAGCTCAAAAGTGAACTGCAAAAAATAGCACTTACAAGACTCAAGCTTTAAGAAGAAAGACGCTATTGCAAAAGGATCAAAAGAAACAAAGGAAAATAATTTATTCTTCCCCCCGTAGCCTAATTAGCAACAGGGTCATTTAGAGGCCTCAAACTGGAGAGTGACCTTAAAAGACTTTGGGCAGCAGTTTGACTAGTGTTCATATTGTTTTTGGAAGCCAGGCACTAATCTGGAAATTAGCTGCATGGTATTTACCAGGAAGTAGGTAAAGAGTAAGCCAAAGAAATTTTCAAAGTGGCAGAACTTGGTATGTCCAAAGAAGTAATAAATTTCTCCCAAAAATCTTGGACTTTGTCGCTATTCTTGGAGCAATTAATATTTCAATATCAGTAATTAATATTTCAGGGTTCAAGGTCATTCATGAAATTGTAGGAAAGCTAACTAGAACTCTCAATACTGAGTGAATGTTTTATATTAATAAACTGGATTGTGAAGTTGGCTAAAATTTATTAAAAATCACAGTTATATACTTGCTGTGGGTGAATTCTACAATATGTAAATTATGCCCTAGTAAAGCTGTTTAAGAAAAGAGAAACAAAGCAAAGTTGATATTCTTAAAAAGATTAATTAAATCAATACATTTTAGCAAGACTTATCAAGGAGAAGAAAAGGATAAAACACAAATTACCAATATTAGGAATGAAAAAGGAAACATCACTACATATCCCAAAGATATTAGAAAGATAACAAAAGTACAGTAAAAACAACTTCACAACTCTAAATTTGACAATTTTTATGAAACAGATTCCTTGAAAAATACTACTTACTAAAAGTAACACAAAAAGAAATAAAAAATTGTAAATATTTTCTGAGGGCAGAATAACTTAGATACCAAACTTCACAACCATATTACAAATATATACAAGCAAAAATATGGCATAAAATTAGTAATCAAATATAATATATAGAATATATACATATATAGTAATCAAATATAGTATATAGAAGAATAATATATAAGTATATTTATTCCAGGAAATTGAGGGTGGCTTAATTTTTGAAACATGTTCAACATAATTCACCACATGTGGTAGTTTTTAAACATGCAGACAGACATTTTAATACTCCTCCCTTCAATAGTAGCATGTAATTTCCCTCCTCTTTACTGTCAGCTGGCCTCAATGATTCCCTTTTAACTAATAGGATAAAACAAAGGAATGGCATCTAACTTTGGAGGCAAGGCCATAAAAGGAACTGTGCAAACAGCTTTGTAATGATGATACTAAAGCAAGCTTATGAAAATCCTCACTTGCTGAGCAACCATAGCTTTTTGCCAATAGCCGGAGTAAAAATGAGGTTTCCTGCCAAAAGCCTTGTGAGTCAGCCATCTTGGAAGTGGGTCTTCAAGCCCCAGTCAAGACTAAAGACAACTGTAACACTGGCCACCATTTTTCTGTAACCTGAGGGGAGACCCTGAGCCAGAAGCACTAAGCTAAGCTGCTCATGAATTTCTAACTCTCAGAAATTATGTGAGAAAATAAATAGGTATTTTTTCAAAATGCTAAATCTTGAGATAATTTGTTATGTGGGAATAGATAGAGCTTATATGCCATAATAATTTACAATAGTATACAATAATTTACAAAGGAGAATATATATATACGTGCACACACACACACACACATATACACATAATCATCACCATGGATACAGAAAAATCATTTAATAAGATCAACATAATGATTTTTTAAAAAAATCTTAGCAGACATGAAATAAATGGGAACAGATATCCTATTTTTTAAACTCAGGATGAACAATTTTTTCACCTTCACCGAGATATAATTGGCATATAACATTGCATAAGTTTAAGGTGTACAACATGATGATTTAATATACGTATATATTGGGAAATGGTTACTAAGTAAGGTTAGTTAACACATCCATCACCCACATAGTTACCTTGTGTGTATGTATGTGTGTGTGTCTGTTGAGAACTTTTAAGATCTCTCTTAGCAACTTTCAAAAATACAATACAGTATTGTTAACTATAAGCACCATACTGTACATTAGCTCCCAGAACTTATCCATCTTATAACTGGAAATTTGTACCCTTGACCACTTTCATCTATCATACTTAACAATAAATTATTGAAAGCTTTCTCTTTGAAATCAGAAATGAGACAGAGATGTCTAAAATCACTTCCTTTTTTTTTTCTTTCTCTAAAGATTTTATTTATTTATTTAACAGAGAGAAAGAGAGAGTGTGTGTGCACAAGCAAGGGGAGTGGGAGAGGGAGAAGCAGACTCCCCCCCTGAGCAGGGAACCCAATGCAGGACTCAATCCCAGGACCCCAGGATCATGACCTGAGCTGAAGGCAGACGCTCAACCAACTAAGCCACCCAGGAGCCTCTACAATCACTTCTTCTATTGAACACTGAATTGGAGATTCTAGACAGACAAGGTAAAGAAATAAAAGGTAAAGAGATACTATAGAAAGAAATAAAATCTCATTATTTGTGTGCATACAAATCCAAAATATCACTTTTAATAAGTTATTTTTTAAAGAGAGAGAGAGCATGCATGCACGAGTCGGGGGAAGGGCAGAGACACACAGAGAGAGTTGAGGGGGGGAGGGAGAGAATATTAAGCAGGATCCACTCTCAGAATGGAGCATGACACCAGGCTCAATCTCCTGACCTTGAGATCATGATCTGAGCTGAAATCAAGAGTCAGATGCTTAAACAAGTGAGCCACCCAGGCGCCCCAGTTATACAAGTCATATTAGCAAAGTCTCTGAATACAATGTCAATATACAAAAACCACTTGTTTGGAGCAACCAAGACACATTCAGTTCATAGGAGTAGAAAATATCACAACCACTTTGGAAAAACTACTGGAAGTTTTTATAAAGCTAAGCCTACAACTACCCTTGAGCCAGCAATTCCAATTCTATTTATCCAAAACCAATGAAAATTAATGTTCCTGAAAAAACTTGTGTAAGAATGTTTGTAATAGCCCAAAACTGGAAACAGCCCATGTGTCAATTTGTAGGAGTATTCATAAATAAATTGTGGCATATTTATAAATACAATACTGCTCAGGAACAAAAAGGAACAAATTATTTATATACACAACAATTGTTTGATTCCATTTATATTAACGTCTCATAGGCAAAAACTGAGCTGTGTTGAAAAATTTAGGAGAGTGGGGGTGAGAATTGGCTAGAAGGAGGCATGAGGGAACACGGCAATGATAATGCCCTGTATAATTATGGGGATTTGGGTTGCATAAGTATACATTTATCAACCTCGAATCATATACTTCAGATTTATTCATTTTGTTGTATGATATCTTACCTCCAAAGAAATAAGCAAACAGCAAATACATACTGAACTCTAGCTGATGGTAATCCATACTGAAGTAATTAGAGAGAAAGTGCTAATGTCTGAAATATATTTCAGAATGCAGAAAAAAATAAGATAAATTAACAGATGAATAAAGGGTTGCACAGATATATAAATATGTGAAAAAGCAAGATAAAATGTTAATATTAGAATCTAGGTGACAGGGTGTAAGTGTTCACAGTAAATTTGTTCAAGTGTTCCATACATGTTCATAATAAAATGTAAGGAAAAATTCTGCTTCTGTGTAACAGCAAAAAGATGAAAATTTTAACAAGATACCATCTGCAAAAGTATTGAAAAACATTAAATACCTAGAAATGAATCTAACAAAATATGTACAATATCTCTACAGAAAAAAATTAGAAAATATTGTTATAAAATAAAAAGCACATTAATAAACAGAAGAATTTATTATATGCATGGTCTAAAAGATACAACATTGCAAATATGTCAATTTTTCTCCAATTGATCTGTAAATTCAATTAAATCCCATGCAGTACCTGGGCATGTTTTTGTTGTTGTGTTGAAGTTGACATGCTGATTCTAAAGAATTACTTGTAAATACAAAAGGTTAGGAATAGATATGGCTATCTGGAAAACTAAAAACAAAGCTGAAGGACTTAAACTGACAATTGTGAAGACCTATCATAAAGCTATAGTATTTAAGATAAGGTGGAACTAGTGTAAGGGTAGACAAATTTGCCAATGGAATGAACAGAGAATCCAAAAGCAGACACAGTCCACACAGACAGCCACCAGGTTTGTAACAGGACACGGGACAAGGTCAAAAAGAGATACCCTTATGAAAAATTTTAATCTGGGCTCCTACCTCACGCCATACACACACAAAGAGATCAATGTAAGGCTAAGTGCTAAATATTTTAGAATAAAATAAAGGAGAAATCTTCAAGGTCATTCAGAAGGCAAAGACTTCTTAAGCAGGACACGAAAGTCACCAACTACATGAAAAAGGAAAACAATAAATTGGACTACATTAATTTAGGAAAATTTATTCACCAAAAGACACCATTAAGGGAATGGAAGCTACAAAGAGAGGGAAAATGTTTATATAACATATTTCCAACAAAGGGGTACATCCACAATGTATAAAGAGCTACAGGTTAATAACAAAAGACAGAAATCCAATTTTTCAAAATGGGATAACACTTAGACACAATATCACAGGAATTGATTTGATTTCTTTTCTTCCTACAGGGCTTCTTTTTTCCTCCAGTTCTATCAAGATATAATTGACATGCATCACTGTGTAAGTTTAAGGTATACGGCAGAGTGGTTTGACTTACATATATCATAAAATGTTTACCACAATAAATTAATTAGTTAATGTCCATCATCTCATATAGATGCAATAAAAAGGAAAAAAAAAGAAAATTATCCTTGTGATGATAACTCAGGATTTACTCTCTTAACAACTTGTCTGTACATCATACCACAGTGTGAACTATAGTCATCATGTTGTATGTTACATCCTTAATACTTATTTATGTGAGAAACTTATCATAATGAACAATAGAAATGATCCCTGAAAGTTTAGTCTTTCCAGGACTTCTTATACTCACTCATTTTTCTAGGCTATTTGCTATTTTACTAAGAATCAATCTTAGATATTATTATTAAAGTTCTCTTCCACTGGTTCTGTTCCATAGAACCCTTCCATTCAAAGATTCACCAATTGAGTTGTAAGGTTTTTTCTTGATCATCCATTTGTATGGGTTTTCCCTCAACCTGTATAGGTCAGGATTTTGGCATCTCTTGGAAAGTGATAAACAAGCAAGCAGCTGGAAAACTTGGAGTCTTCCCATGGAGGAATCTCTCAGTTCTCAGGCTCTCTG
>ML095848.1:19974-63727 GCA_003697995.1 Taxidea taxus jeffersonii
GGGGGGGGGGGGCGGCACCCGGGAAAGGAGCAGAGGAATGCAGGGTGAGCTTTCAGAAGGTGGTGCTAGTCTGGCTCTCCTAGAGGAAAGATAGAAGGGAGCAGAAGTTCAAAGGAAGAGTGTTGGGGTGTGGCATGGCTCTAGGAGAGTCTCAGCCAGGCCAATGGGGCGTCCTCAAGCCAAAGTGGCCCAATGGAAGAGTCCCACATGTCTCAGGAATGGCCTACGCTGGTTCACTGACGTGCTCAGTCATCGTCAGGAAGCACAGCCTGGGCGCTATGCAACAGCGGCTCTAGAAGGGGCAGGACCTGGGACCTCAGTGAACTAGGCTCCCAAAGCAAGAGCCCCAAGTGGAACACTTTTGTGGCTGCCATGATAGCTTAAAACCATACAGCGGGTAAACTGTGGGGCTAGGATCTGCACCGGGACCTTTCTGACATTACAGCACACCATTCTCCCACTGTACTGAATGCCTACGGGCTTGGGTGTGAACTAAGTGACATCAGAGGCCTGAAGACAGGGCACCTGGGTGGCTCAGCTAGTTGTGTCCAACTCATGATCTCAGCTCGGGTCTTGATCTCGGGCTCAGGAGTTCAAGCTTCCAGTCAGACTCCATACTGGGCATGGAGCCTACTTAAAAAAAAAAAAAAAAGGACCAAAGACAAATGTCACAGACATCACAATTCTGCTAAAGGCTCCTCCCATGCCAAGGAGTACAATGGTGATAAAAGAGCCACTAGGTGGCATAGTCAGTTAAACATCTGACTCTTGGTTTTGGCTCAGGTCATGATCTTGTGGTCGTGACAAGCCGCACATCGGGCTCTGCACTTGTCATAGAGTCTACTTAAGATGCTCTCTCCCTCTCCCTCTGCCCCTCCTGCTCCTGCTCTGGCTCTCTCTCTCTCTCTCTCAAATAAATAAATAAATCATTTTTTTTTTAAAAAGGAGCCACTGGAAATGTATTCTGAACTTTCTCAGATCATCTAGAGAGGCCACACAGACTCCTCCAGCACAAATATCTAACACCGGAATCTCGCTGGGGAACTTAACATTTTTATGAAGACATCGGAAAGATGAAAGAAAATCTTAAATCCTATTAAAGTTGTTTTTTTAATTCTTTCTTATTCTTCTCCCATTCCCCTGCAAGAATACACAAATCCACAAATATTTATCGAGCACTTACTCTGTGCCAGACTGTGTATCAGAGGTTGGCTAGACCTACAGGGAATTTACAGCACGGTGGGAGAGGCAGACATTAGCAAGTAAATGATGAAAAATTATGGCTAAGGTCACAAGGGTAAGTTCAAAGTGCCTTGACACAGGAAGCAGGAGAGACCTAATGGAGATTGGGGTATGCATGGGAACGTGAAAATGTCTGAAGCATGAATGGCCCAGGGAGGAGCGGCATTGGTGTTAGCAGAGCAAGGGCCTAGGCCAAGGTGGGTTATTGTTGGCTCCCTCAAGCATGCCAAGAGCTGGAAGCCAGGCCCCTGTACTTAACTTCCTTTCCACAGTCCCTATGTGTATCTTCCAGCAGGCTTAGCATATCATTTGGAGGAGAGGGTATAACTTGACTGCAATATTTATAGTGTTTGAATTCTTAATCCCTGGCAGTAGATTTGAAAACACACAAATAAAATAAACACACCACATGGTTTTTAAGCTTATTTTTCCCCTGGGACTCAAGTAGATTTAAGCTTCCTATCAGCTGGCTGTTCCCGCTATCTCAGTGTAACGATTAAAACGCAAGTATTTTATGTTGCCAGTTGGTAAGATGGCAGGGGGTGCTCCCCGATTATATTGTTTAAAGGCTGTATATTGTTTAAAGCCCTGCTTCCTGGTTACAAAAATGTTTGCCTTTTGGTTGACTAACTGATTTTAGGCTCACTTTTTATACTGCTTGTTCAGGTTGGAAATCATTAAACAAAATGATAGCTCTTGGTTTAAGAGACCGCCATCTAAAAACAAAATGCCTCTTGCTATTGAGTGCACATCAGTTTCTCTCTCCTATTAAAACAATTATTTTCCCATATGGAAGCCCACAAGATCAAGCTTTCATTAAACAGGCTCTAAGCCCTTACCAATCATCACCTTGTTAATCCTCACACACTTCCTTGTTAGGAAGGACTGAGTGTCATTACACCATGCTGGGCCAACACCAGAAAGAGTAGTTTGGTGGGCAATTATAGGTCTTACAGAAACAAAGAGGGGATTCAGTTCCCACTAAGGGATCAAGGTTGAATCAGAGAACAATAGTATTAAAGCTGGAATTTCCCCTAAAGATGGAGAGACGGGGCTTAAGAGCAGGTGCCCTGTGGTGAGCCAGTGTTCTACTCAAATGTGAGCTCTGATTTTTTACTCCTTTGCGTAAGGTTCTGAACCCTTTTAGACCCAGCTTCCTTATCTATAAAATGAACTGAATGAAAGTATCCACTTCACAGGGTGGTTATGAGAATTAAATGAGATAGCGTACATGTGGCGATTACTGGAACACTCAATAATAATAATAATAATAATAATGTGTTCATTATTAAAATAAGCTAATAATAGCTTATTGTTAGGCTCATGCCTGATTCTCCAAGGGTTTTAGAGATAGGGATACTGAAGCGGGAGATTGCATGGTTTGCCTATGGCCCCAGAGTTAATTGGGAAAAGCAGGGGAGAGAATCTAAGCCTCACCTTTCCAAGGACAAAATAGCAAAGGGAATCCAGTGATGGTATTTGTGCCCACCAACAACATCTTTAATTCAACTCCTGACAGACTGGAGCAGACCCATCCCCTTCCCAACCTCACCCTCTATATTGGCCAGAGAGTCAAGACCTTGTGCAAGCCAGGTCATTGCTCCTCCTGAAAATGGGTAGTTGGCCTGACTCAGACTCAGTCAGCAAGGAAATTTCTTGGTCCATTATATATTAAAGACTATTGTAAGGCTTTCAAATCCAAACCCAGTAATTTTTTAAAATAATGATAAATTGAGCTAGGTGCCGTGGACTCAGAGCCGAATGGTGTATCTAAGGTCATAGGTGGGGTGCCTGGGTGGCTCAGTTGGTTGGGCGACTGCCTTTGGCTCAGGTCCTGATCCTAGAATCCTGGGATCGAGTCCCGCATCGGGCTCCCTGCTCACCAGGGAGTCTGCTTCTCCCGCTGACTTCTCTCCTCTCATGATCTCTCTCTCTCAAATAAATAAATAAAATCTTTAAAAAAAAATAAGGTCATAGGTACCTCAGCAGGGAGGTTCCTGCAGGACAGGTGCATGAAGAACTTATGAGCTTTTCCTGTCTCTCTACAGGTACAGCCTCCAAGCCTGACTCTCTGACCTCCAAGACTCTGAAAGCTATTTAATATTTTGAATGAACCCCTTAAGTTAGAGAGAGTGGATTCTGATGCTGACAACTAAAAACTCTGATGGGGTCAGAATAGGATATGTTTAAAATTAACCCAATGATGTTTCCCCAATTCCCAAATGGTTCAGAATCAGCGTCTCAGAATACATTTTTCAAAGTTAAAAGGAACTCTTTCAAACTTTAGCAAAACAAGAATGTTTTTAGGGGTGCCTGGGTGGCTCAGTTAGTTAAGCATCTGACTCTTGATCTTGGCTCAGGTCTTGATCTCAGGGTAGAGAGTTCAAAGAATGTTTTTATTTCTTCCACGTGTACATTTACCTCTGAGAATGCCAACAACCCCTACACTACAGAATGTTTGTAGGCAAGGAATCTGTTGAAAGAGAGATTCTTACTTTGCAGTGAGATTTTGCAAGTACATTTCTGGCTGTTTCCACCACAGCAGGACTGAGAGCATCACCAGAAGATGCCAGGGACTGACCTATAAGAAGAACCTCAAAGTCAGACCTTTTCCACCACTAGCACCACCAATTATTACTGTGAATTTTGTAATTGTGAGGCTGAAACACCAGCCTCATATACAATGCACTCACTGTAACCAGAAATCTCCAGAAGCCCTAACACAGTGTTTTACAATCTGCACTGGCATGATGAAAACTATTTGGCGTTACCAGAAATCTCCCTAGAAGGATGAGGGAATAGAAATGTCTTTGAAAACAAAAATGTCACATGCATGAATATTTGAATAGACGTAAGCAAAAGAGTCTGCCCACTTCCTTCCATTACAGAACAGACAATGGTTAAGTATTGCACAATTAGAGATGGTGCAATGAATCTTAGGTTTATTGAAATCTGGACAAAGACCCTCTCCAGTGAAGTTTCAACTTACTTTCACAAGAACTACTTAGAGACTCATAATTTCAGTCATATATTAATACTTTATCTTGCAATGAGGCTGTTTAAAAAAACAAACAAACAACTCTGTACTTCAGGTGGCTCAGTCAGTTAAGCATTCAACTCTTGGTTTCAGCTCAGGTCGTGATCTCAGGGTCATGAGATCAGGCCTCACATTGGGCTCCATACTCAAAGTGGGGTCTGCTTGAGATTCTCCCCCTCTCCCTACCTCTCCCACTAGTGCTCTCGCTCTCTAAAATAAATAAATACATTTTTTTTAAATCTGTACTTCAAAACCCTAAAGATTTGACATACAAAAAAAACCTGTTAAAACTAATCAAGTCACCAAAGTTACAAAATGAATATGCAAAAAAACTGTTGCATTTCTTAAAAGTTTTTTTTAATTTATTTATTTGACAGGGAGAGAGACACAAGCAAGGGGAGTTGGAGAGGGAGAAGCAGGCTTCCCGCTGAGCGGAGAGCCCGATGCGGGGCCCGATCCCAGGACCATGACCTGAGCCAAAAGCAGACGCTTGACGACTGAGCCACCCAGGCGCCTCAAAAACTGTTGCATTTCTATATACTAACAGTTTGAAAAGAAAAGTAAGAAAACAATTCCATTTACAACAACACCAAAAAGCATAAAATACTTAGGAATAAACCCAAAGACGTGGAAGACTCATACACTGAAAACTCCAAAACATTGCTGAAAGAAATGAACAAGAATGAACAGGAAGACTTAGTATTGTTAAGATGTCAATATTCCCTGAAGTACCCTGAAGTACAGATTCAGTGCAATTCCTACCAAAATCCCAACAGCACTTTTTGCAGGAATGGGAAAAAAAATGCTATAATTCTCATGGAAGCCCAAGGGAACTTAAATAGACAAAACAATTTTCAAAAAGGACAAGTTTTGAAAAAATGTGACAGACACATATTTCCTGATTTCAAAACATTTTACAAAACCACAGTAATAAAAACAGTGAGGTCTGGCATAAAGACAGGTATATTAATGGAATAGAGAGCCCAGAAATAAACCCTATCTTACATGGTCAAATGATCCTTGACAAGGGTCCCAAGATCACTCAATGGAGAAAGGACAGACTCTTCAACAGTGTTAGGAAAACTGGATACCCACGTGCAAAAGAATGAAGTTAGACCTTTATACTATACAAAAAATAAACTCAAAATGGGTTAAAGCCTTAAAGGTAAAACCCAAAACTATAAAAATTTTAGAAGAAAACACAGGGTAAAAGAAAGCTTCCTGACGCTGGATTTGGCAATAATTTTCTGAACATGACATACATACACAAAGAAAAAAAACAGGTAACAAAAGCAAAAATAGACAAATGGGACTACATAAAACTTAAAATCCTTTCTGAATCAAAGGACACTATCAACAGAATGAAAAGGCAGCCTAAGGAATAGAAGAACATATTTACAAATCATCTATCCAATAAGGGAATAATATCCAGAATATATTTTTAAAAACTCCTGTAACTCAGCAACAAAAAACCTAGATAACCTGATTTAAAAATGGGCAATGGACTTAGACACTTTTCCAAAAGGGATTCACAAATGACCAACAAGCATATTAAAATATGTTCAACATCATGCGCTTTCAGAGAAACACAGAATGAAACTACAGTGAGATGTCATCTCACACCCATTAGGATGACCACTATTAAAAACACACACACGGGGGGCACCTGGGTGGCTCAGTGAGTTAAGCTGCTGCCTTCGGCTCAGGTCATGATCTCAGGGTCCTGGGATCGAGTCCCACATTGGGCTCTCTGCTCAGCAGGGAGCCTGCTTCCCCCCCACCTTGCCTACTTGTGATCTATCTGTCAAATAAATAAATAAAATCTTAAAAAAAAAACACACACACACACACACGGGGTGACCTGGGTGGCTCAGTGGGTTAAAGCCTCTGCCTTCGGGTCAGGTCATGATCCCAGAGTCCTGGGATCGAGCCCCGCGTTGGACTCTCTGCTCAGCGGGGAACCTGTTTCCTCCTCTCTCTCTCTGCCTGCGTTGATAGTAGGATTCAGTTCTTCAAGGATTGTTAGACTGACAGCCTCTCTTTCTGCCTTTAAAACACACACACACACACACACACACACGCATGCATACATGCACACAGAGAAAGTAACAAGTGTTGGTGAGGATGGGGAGAAACTGAAACCCTTATACACTGTCAGTAGTATTGTTAAATGATTTAACTCCTATGGACAAAAATAGAGATTCCTCAAACAGTTTAAAATAATACTACCATATGCTCTAGCCATCCCATTTCTGGGTATATATCCCAAAGGATTGAGAGCAGGCTCTCAAAGAGATATTTGCAAACTCCAGTTCATAGCAGCACTAATGATAATAGCCAAGACATGGAAGCAACCCAACTAAATGTCTGTCAGTAGGTGAGTGGGTAAACAAAAGTTGGTATCCACATACAATGGAATATTATTCGACCTTAAAAAGGAAGGAAATCCTGTCACACGCTACAACATGGATGAACCTTGAGGTCATTCTGGTAAGTCCAACAAGCCAGTCACAAAAAGACAACTACGGTATGATTCCACTGATATGTATGATTAGAATCCTCAAATTCACAGGGACAGAAAATAGAATGGTGGTTACCAGAAGCTGGCAGGGAGGGAGAAAAGAAGAGCTGTTGGGTTTTTTTTAAGATCTTATTTATTTTTTTGACAGACAGAGATTACAAGTAGGCAAGAGAGGCAGGCAGGGAGAGAGAGGAGGAAGCAGGCTCCCCGCTGAGCAGAGAGCCCGATGCGGGGCTCGATCCCAGGACCCTGAGATCATGATCTAAGCCAAAGGCAGAGGCTTTAACCCACTGAGCCACCCAGGTGCCCCAGAAGAGTTGTTTTTTAATGGGTATAGAGTTCCAGTTTCACGAGATGAAAAAGTTCTGGATAGCTGTCTCACAATAATGCAAATGTATTTAACACTATTGAACTGGACACTTAAAGATGCTTAAGATGGTAAATTTTATGTGTTTTTTACCCTAATGAAAAAAAGACAAAAATTTGTACTTCAAAAAATTTAACATAAAAGCGCATATCAACTCCAGAGATCTCTACCATAAGAGTGTACCCCATTAGCATTTAAGAACGTTTCAGTGAAGACATTTCCATATTTATGGTTTTTCTTGCCTTGTATTTATACCTGGGGTATCAGACTTTGGTTACCAATTCAAGTGACCCTCCCCTTCCTGCTCAGTATTGTCTGGAATGTAATACTTAAGCTCTTACCTTCCCATAGGTAATAGAAGTCCATGTATTCCTGCCCTCCTGTCATCTCCTCACACGATAGGAATCCCTTGGGATTTTCAGAGTGCCTGGGTGGTTCAGTCAGTTAAGTGTCTGCCTTTGGCTCACGATCTCAGGGTCCTGGGATCAAGTCCTGCGTCAGGCTCCCTGCTCAGCAGGGAGTCTGCTTCTCTTTCTTCCTCTGCCATCCCTCTCCACTTGTGTTCTCTCTCAAATAAATAAAATCTTTTTTCTAAAAAAAGAATCCCCCTAGATGTCCATCAACAGATGAATGGATAAAGAAGATGTGGTATATATATATACAATGGAATACTATGCAGCCATCAAAAGAAATGAAATCTTACCATTTGCGACAACATGGATGGAACTAGAGCATATTATGCTTAGCAAAATAAGTCAACTGGAGAAAGACAACTATCACATGATCTCCCTGATATGAGGAAGTGGAGATGCAATGGGGGTGGGGGTTAAGGTGGTAGGAAAAGAAAAAATGAAACAAGATGGGATCGGGAGGGAGACAAACCAAAAGAGACTCTTAATGTCATAAAACAAACTGAGGGGGGTGGGGGGGGTGGGAGAGGGTGGGGGTTACATTATATGTTTAAATAACAAAGCTTAAATTTAAAAAAAAATTTTTAAATAAAGAAAAAAAAAGAAATAAAAAAAGAATCCCTTGGGATTTTCAGTTTTCAGCCTAGAAATTCCTGTCTTTCTTTGTGGGAGTCAGAACACTCTTAACATTGAAGAATACTGCAATCACCCCCAGTGGCCACCAGACCACCAAACCAGTGCAGTTGATGGGACCACTCATCCCTACTACAGCTGCCAAAGAAGAGGTGTAGACTAAGTCATATGATATGAAAAAGAGCAAACCCAGAGGCCAAGGCTCTTTGGACCCATCCACACAGCCACTTAACCAGGCTAAGCCTGTCCTTAGGAGGACTGCACTGAGACAAGTTCGTTGGTGCCCCATACTCTAGACCTGGGAATATCAGTCCTTTAAAAAAAAGTTATTGAAGTGTAGGTGACCCACATTGTTGCATTAGTTTCAGTACACAACATGGTGGGTCAACAACTTCATACATTATGCTATGTCCACCACAAGTGTACCCACCATCGGTCACCACACACTGGGGAATGGGGTGGAGGGAGGGATAAAATGGGCAAAGGAGAGTGGGAGGTACAGGCTTCCAGCTATGGAATGAGTAGGTCATGAGAATGGAAAGCACAGCATAGGGAACACAGTCAATGGTCGTGTAGCAATGTCCTATGGAATACCACTTCTGATTGAAAGCTGCCACCAGTCTGCTGCTCTAGTCTTACTACCACTGCATACCAACTGCGTTGCAGGATCCTTGTTGCCATTCTCCTCCTCTAGTCTGTACTCTGTGTCGCCTAGGTCCACTGCAATAGGTTTTAACTCTCAATCTCAGGAAGGCTTGGTGCTGACAGTAATTTTCCCACCCCTCTGCCAGTAACCTTGATATGATATGATAATATCATATGATATTATATCAGATATGATAAACTATCATACGATATCATATGATAAACTCTGTATATCATGAGTTTGGTGAAGAAGGAAGAAGGAAAACTGATCTTTTTTGTGAAAGGGGCAGGATGGAAGTAGGGTCAAGTAGAAATATCAAGGTGGGAATTTCCACAGAATATTCTCCACCAGTTTTATCCCCAGCCAGCTGGTTTACCAACTCTGAAAAGCCCAATGATCTTCCTTCAGTACTCCAATCTTTCTCATCCCCATGTTTCTTTCTGGATCTCTAGTTCTGTCTTTGAAGATATCCCGTAAGTGTTCACAGAGTTGAACTGCGGGTAAGGTTGGAGAGACAAGGGTTATTTCAAACTTCCTCAGCTTCAGATCAACTGTCAATGTATTTTAATAAGGCACAATTACCCCTCAAGGCAGTGAAAGATGGGTTCATTCCAGATTTATCAGTGAGGAGTCACTCTAGGCCTTAAAGGTCATCACTTCCCAGAATTCCTTGCCTGGATCTTAGTAGATAATGTGCTCTATTTTGGAGAAGATGTAGCCATAATCAGAAAAGGTGTGTGTGTGTGTGTGTGTGTGTGTGTGTGTGTGTGTGTGTGTGTGTTATGGGTGGAGTAACATAACCCAGCTGTGGGCAGGAAGGATGATGTAAAGGCTGCGAACCACGATAGGGATGGAATGACCCTTGAGTGGCCTCCAGGTGCAGAAGAACCAGTTCTGAGTTCTTCAGAGGGCAGATCAAGGACACCTTGATACTGGCTTATGCCTTAGACCTTCATGGAAGACAATGGACATTTTCCTGGAAAACAGCTTACAGTCTAATGCACCTCTACAGGTTTTGAAGTTACAACATGGATTTGAAAATGTATCCAATATAGGTTGTGTCATGGTGCTATGTGACATGATGGTGATGTTGTCTTCCAACTAAAAACATTTATCAAGTGCTTTCCAGGTGCTAGGCAGTATTTTAGGTATTAACAACTTTGTCCATTTAAACCACACAACATCCTACAAGATATGCAGAATTATCTCCACTTCATTAATGAGAGAACTGAGACTCAGAGAGGTTTTCCCAAATTCGCATGGCTGGTTAGCAAAAGGTATGGATTTCAAACCCAAGTCTTCCAAGCCTTTGTGTGTACACGATACCATGTGGTGTACACCACAGCACCTAGAATTTCCTGCTTTCTTCCTTCAGCCCTGTTAAAGAAAAATTGTGTGGACACTTGTTAATGATGGTAAGGAAAGCTGTTCAAGAAGGGGCCAAATGCAATGGGGGTTTTGCAGGAGAGGAGACAGATTGGGCTCAACTCCAAATACAATAAGGACAAGTGGAGATTTATAGCCAAGGAGCAGGGTGAGACAGTGGATGGAAAATTACTATGAGGAAACATCAAGGCTAGCAGGATTTTTGCTAGACCAACTCAACAGGATTCTTGCTGAAGGCAGGCCAGGGTATGAGAGATGTCAAGGATGGAGATGGAGAAATTTGATCAGAGATCAAAGATGATCAGGCACCAAAGATGGAGGTTTTCAGTAAACTGACTCAGCAGGATTCTTGCTAAAACTGAAGTAACCAGGCCAAGAACTGACTCTAAGGCCAAGGCCTAGTCAAGAGAACTTGGAGAAAACTGACTCAAGTTTGGTCAAGGAGAGAGTCTTTGCCAGCCCTTGGGATGGAGGTGGGGGTAGCCATCATTGGGGGAGAGAGATGGCTGACAGGCCTAGAGTAAGGGAAATGGGCAGAAAAACTGGCCAGACCAGTGAACAGCTGACCAATGATGGAAATGTGGGGAAGGGTCAACTCCCAGACATTCCTAGATATGTATGGTACGGCCTTAAAAAGCTGGAAAAGGGGACGCCTGGGTGGCTCAGTTGGTTAAGCGGCTGCCTTCGGCTCAGGTCATGATCCCAGCGTCCTGGGATCGAGTCCCGCATCGGGCTCCTTGCTCGGCAGGGAGCCTGCTTCTCCCTCTGCCTCTGCCTGCCTCTCTATCTGCCTGTGCTCTCTCTCTCTCTCTCTCTCTCTCATAAATAAATAAAATCTTTTAAAAAAATTTTTTAAAAGCTGGAAAAGGTTTGAAGATATCAGATTTGAGGAGTTATATCTTCTGTATTATTGTACATCAGAATATCAATTATCTTCATTCTCTGTCTATATAAGTGAAAGCTTATCAGTTGAACAGATTTGAATAATGAGTTCAGGGTCAAAAGCTGATCCTGGAGAGATTCCGTTTGGTAAACATGTGGTATAGCCATCATTGTCCTCAATTCTTCACCCTTTCCTACATTATACTCTTTGCCTTGAGGCTTTATAATTCCTCTCACTGGAAGCAGAATATATTTCCCCACCCCACTGATACTGGACTTGACCATGTGGCTTGCTTGGGTCAATGGGATGTTTGCAAATGTAATACAAACAAGGCTGAAATGCACCTTTGTGGTTGGGCTTGTTCTCCTGTAGTTCTGCCATAGTTGTGAGCAGAGCATGTCCCAGGTCTACATGCTGGTTCAAAGAGGGTGAGAAACACCTCAGATACACCTAGACTCAACCTACTTCTTAAATTGAAGCTCAGTCATCGGGGCGCCTGGGTGGCTCAGTGAGTTAAGCCTCTGCCTTCAGCTCGGGTCATGATCCCAGGATCCTGGGATTGAGCCCCGCACCCAGCTCTCTGCTCAGCAGGAAGCCTGCTTCCTCACCTCTCTCTGCCTGCCTCTCTGCCTACTTGTGATCTCTCTCTCTGTGTCAGATAAATAAATAAAAATAAAAAGTAATAAAAATTAAAAAAAAATTGAAGCTCAGTCAAGGCCAGCCTGGATAGATAGGCACAGGCAGCATAAGCATCTACCAGTGCGAGTGTCATTGCTTATAGAAGGAGGTTTCAACATGCGTTCTCCACCAAGATGAGATGCAGTACTCCACCTGACTGTGGGTGCATCCTGGCTAGGGTTCCTGGACTGGTCCTTGTGCCCAAACTCTGCCTGGATAGGAGACCTGACATGGTGGGCTGGAATCCAGAGGGCCTCCTTGGTTTGGGGTCTGGAAAATCACCCTCCCACAGTCCTATGTCTTCCCCCAGACCCAGAAGTGGCAAGATTAGCCCTGAGAGTGAAACGGGATAAAGAAAACACTTGGGTGGGGCACCTGGGTGGCTCAGTGGGTTAAGCCTCTGCCTCTGGCTCGGGTCATGGTCTCGGGGTCCTGGGATTGAGCCCCACGTAGGGCTCTCTGCTCATCAGGGAGCCTGCTTCCCCCTCTCTCTCTGCCTGCCTCTCTGCCTACTTGTGATCTCTCTCTGTCAAATAAATAAGTAAAATCTTAAAAAAAAGAATGGGGGGACTGAACATGCTTATTTTAGAAATTTTACAAAGAACAGGAAAGTATGAAAAAGAAGAAAAATAGCCCACATCCAGCCAGTTACTTACACTGTCCAACAGAATTGGACAAAGGGTAATTCGACTTTATGAACAGACTACACTTAGTGGATTTTCAGTTGCTGCAGCCCTGTCCAGCCAAGCAGAGCCGTACTTTATTTTTATTTTGCTTTTGGCACTCAAGTCTAATTCCAGGCATAACATAGGGCCTCTGTATGTCTGTCCTTCCCACCAGGTTGGAAGCTCCTAGAGGAGAGGAACACTGTGTCTTTAATCTCTGCATTCCCTGTAACACCCGGCAGAGCCATGCCAGGAAAGATGTCCTCTGAATGGCAATAGGCCTGCTTCCTCCCAGCTCTACCACCATGGAATTCTGTTCATGCCTCTCTGCTCAGAAAGGCAGGGTTTTAGCAGAACTATTTTTGAAATAAAATGTAAGAAGAAAAGAATCCCCCATTTTGAATTTTTTCAAATTCAAAAGGGGTTTTGCACTACTGCTCACACTTGGAAAGGTTTTCCTCTGCTGGGTAATTTCAAACTTTTTTTTCCACAGGGTACGTGGCTCATTGAAGTGGTGATTTTCCACTTGCAGGTACAGAAATGAAAAGAGGGCTGGCCAAAGCTGTGCCCCAAAGAAATATGCATCTGTTCTGAGCCTTCTTATTTCTGCTAGCTGCCTGCTAAAGAGTACGAACCAATGGAAGGTTCTTTCTCAACAAAGATAACTACACTCTAATCAACATTGTTCCCTCCCTTAAGGAAGTTTACCAACTGGCAGCAAGCACCACGCTAAGCAGTAAAGTAAGAAATAGAAACATGAGGCTTCATATAGCAGGAATGTGGGGTTTTTTAAAACTCTTAAGAATTTGGAAGGAGCAAGAGAGAAGATCGAATAGATACGTCAATTTCAGAAATAATCTTGCTTTCCACCCAAGCCCACTTCTGCCCTCTCCTTTCCCTTTGATCTTTCCAGTTGGTCTAGTGTTCACAGCAGAGAGAGCTGATCTAACTAAGCTTTTCCCTTCCCAGAAAGATCTTCTGTGATGTTTCCGTGCAAACTCAATATTCTTATTGGAATTGAAGTAGGGGACAGACGCAATAAAGGAATGAATGTGCAAGTTTACAATCCAAAAGGATAACGGGCTCTTCCTCCGAATTATGAGCAGCTTTTAAATCACATGGAGCACCATGAGAGGCAGAAAATGTACGTGTGTGTATGAAATACTTATATATTACATAAATCTATGCATCAGCCTCCAAAAGCTGATCATTAAGAAGTAGAAGTGGGGCACCTGAGTGGCTCAGTGGGTTAAGCCTCTGCCTTCGGCTCAGGTCATGATCCCAGGGTCCTGGGATGGAGTTCCGCATTGGGCTCTCTGCTCTGCGGACAGCCTGCTTCCTTTTCTCTCTCTCTGCCTACTTGTAATCTCTTTTTTTTAAAAAAAAAAAAAAAAACTTAAAAAAAAAAAAAAAAGGAAGTACAAGAAAGTAATCAAGGCTTATCTCTGTATATCAAAACCCAGGAAAGTGCAAGGTCTGTCCTGTCATTGGTGTTTTTCCTCCTCCCTAACAGATTCTCTCCCCTCTTCCCCAAGCATTTTACCAGGCTATGTTTAGAATAGGCGTCAGAGCTAAAAAATCAACTGCAAAGCAAGACTTTCCCAAGGGTGCCATCTGGTGGTGCTTCTATGTATTACAGCATTGCTTCAACCTGATGCAGACAGCTAAGAGGCAAACAACTTGGAATCAGTCCTTTACTGATTTAAAGAGCTGATTATTTGGGACTAGGCATTGGCTCGTATATATTAAGTGCTGAACACACAGGTGTTGAGAGAAAGTTCTGCCACAAGGTGGAAATCATACATCAGGAAACAAAAAATCTTGGGACGTCCTGAACACTCGCCTGATTTCATGAAATCAGCACCCTTTATTTTTTATTTTTTATTTATTTTTTGGTCTGAAGCCATGAAAATGTTTACAAAAGTCTACTGGGTAGAGATTTGTGAAAAATGTAACTTCTAGGGAAAGGACTTAGAATCACTGCATTTTAGAAACAAGAATCCCCTGAGCAGTGGGCTTCTCTACCTGGGGACCATGATCCTGCTTTAGGAACGGGAACTCCTTGAAACTGAACATAAGAAGTAGTGTGTTGGCACATATGAGCATTTTCAAATAAAGAGGATCTCTGTTTTTTTTTAAGAGATTCTCAGAGGGTTCCGCGACCTATAAAAGGTTAAGAACTAATGCTCGAGACTGTAACCTAACCCTCACACGGGGTACGAAAATTCTGTCTACAAGAGCCTCGAAAAATTCAGTTACTCATACTTTGGACTTTACTGTTGTGGCGACATCATTGCTTTGAGGCAGATGTTCAATGGTAATTGTTTCTAAACATTTGGAAGTTTTAGTATGGAATTGGACTGTGCTTCCCCAGAATGTCAACCCACTGGGCTCAGCTCCACTCTCTAGCCTACCAGAGCACAGTCTAGTCTGTTTCTAAATGGCATCCATTCACACGCATGGTGCTAGCATGGATATGCTTCCTCCAAGCCTCCTGTTTCCCGGCTAAACTCATCCGGCTCAGACAGCTTTCATTAGTACACCATGGTCTTCAGATCCTCTATTTCTCAGGTACCCTCTTCCTTTGTTTCTGACAGTGCTTCTTTGAAAACTTGACCTACAAAACTGAATACACCACCCCCCATGACAGCCCTCCATACCTACAGTTTGCCTGACTTGAACTTGTTCCACACATGGCAGTGATTTTTTCCTATTTCTGCCCCTTCCTCTGGTTTAACCACAACTCTTTTACCCTTTCCAGTTTAAAGAGCACTCCCTTAGTAAACAACAATATAAAGGGGGAAACAAACCAGGAGTTGTGTGGTCCTTTCCTCTCTGCGATTTGTTTCTATCATTTCACTCATCCCAAGCAGACCCATCCTGTCCTCATTTTCTTTCTGGCTCGAGTAGAACATAAAAGCTTTTATACAGCTACATTAGTATCATTCTCAGATCTGAGCTTGGTCTGGTCTTTTGATTTCTGATAAATTTATGGCATGCTTTGTGTTTCTCCTTTCAAGGACGCCAGGTTTCGGCTTTTAGGTGGATCTCTTTAAAATCAAAGCTCCTGGAGTGTCCTCTCTGCCGTCCACCCGGATGGCTGCCTTAGATCTGCCTGCCTTTTCTCTTCTGTGGCTTCCTGTGCGGCTTGGCATCATGACGATGGTCTCAGCAGCTGTCTTCTCTTGCTCATCTCTACCTTTTGGACTTTCTGGCCATGAGCTCATGCTCACACTTGAAGTTTTTACAAATCTTCTTACCTAAACTCTGGGGACACACCTGGGGATCGTTTTTTTGACCAGGTCAAATTGTCCCTGTCCTTTTCTCCTGTTTCCCATCACTCTCACTATCACCTCCCTGATGACAACCAGGATTGGTGGGTCAGTTCTCACGCCTTCAACAGCACGGCAAGTAACAAAAGGAAAACCAAAAAGACAGCAGTGACTGATCAAGCCCAGAGATGAAACTGGGAAGAAATGGATAGAAAAGCCCGTTCCAGAAGGAACTCCAGCAATGCTGGCCGCATCTCAGAGCTTTCCTCTTGGGCTCAGCCTGGCACACTGGGGGCGGGGATCCATCCTCCAAGAACTGGGCACAGCTCCAAGATCCATCAACAGGGTAAACAGAAAATGTACAAGGCAACGGGGTGGGAAGCTCTGGCCTCCTTCTTACCTCGGGGACTCTCATTCCCGAGCACCAGCAGCGCAAGTCTTCTGGAATCTCACGAACTGGAGGACGAGACCTCTTAGAATTCTTTGGCTGAGACTATCCTGGCAATCCCACCAGGCTGAGTAGTCCAACTGCAGGCATCAGGGCATGGACAGAGCTTGTCCCCCAGCTGCACACATGCTGACCCACCTCACAGCAGCTCTGCAGGCAAGCAATTGAGATCATGACCTGAGCGGAAGGCAGATGCTTCACCGACTGAGCCCCCAGGTGCCGCACCTAAATAGCATTTCTTTGCCAGGGTCTGTAACTTTGCCTGGGGCTTCTCCAGCTACAGAGGGTGCATCCCACAAATCCAGAGTGGGCCAAAAGTTCCTAGGGTTCCTCAACCATTGATAAAATGGATTTAATGGCAAAATACCGCAGCCTCTCTCTGCCGAGTGGGACCATTCAGCGATACGTGCAACATGGTCTCCCAGATGCCCCCAGCAGGACTGCCACCAGTGGTCCAGAGCGGCGACCTGCTCACTGACACCAATCCCTTACCGTGCATTGGCTGCCATCCTTTACCGTGCATTGGCTGCCTTCCCTTCTCATCTCTTCCCCACTTCCCTGCTGGCCGCCTGGCATCACCTCCCATGTAGACCGCTGGCACGCGAATCCTAGTGTCAGGGGTTCCGGGGGGACTCAAAACACCTCCTAACTGTGGTTGCACAAACCACATCACCCCTTCCCTCAGGGCTCACAAAATGACCAGCTGGGACAATTGCTCTGCGGCTGCCTGACTCACCATCTCAGGAAGGGGGTCTCAGGAAGTGGTTTCCGCGCTTTTCTATGTCTGTTCATGAGTGGATGAGTGGACACCTGATTGCATTGACGAAGCACCCGTGGGGACCCTGCCTACCACCCAGCCTGCCTGTCCACCCTCACTGCCCTCCTGCCAGCCTCCACCAGCCACTAAGCAGAGGTTCCCAAGGATCTCCACATCTGAACTGGCTGGGGAGCATGTTGACGATGAACTTCCCAGACACTATCAGCTGAATCAGAAGATCTCCAGATGAGGCCCAGGAATCTACATTTTAAACAATTCTCAAAGGATCTGTTACAGTCTGATCTGTTGCTCCGATGCGTGAGCAGCAAGAAATCAGCATCATCAATTTACCCCCCACTTAACAGCTCACCCTTGTTTAGCAAAACCCAAAGCACTTAGTGGATAATGTCAAGGGCTTCCTATAATGGTCTATCCCTTTCACTGTTCCGATGTTCCCTCCCCATGGTTCTGTGTGCCTTTCCTGCCCTCTCAGCTTCTAACATTGCTTCGCCCATTGTGCAGAGGGGAGATGTGCCTGGGATTTCTAGTTCCCCAGAGTGGAGCTTAGCCAGTGACTGCCAAGAGTTTAGGAAAGAAGATTTGTAAAGACTTCAAGTGTGAGCATGAGCTCATGGCCACAAAGTCCAAAAGGTAGAGATGAGCAAGAGAAGACAGCTGCTGAAACCAGTATGGCAGTTCCTCAGAAAATAACAGTGGAATGACCACATGATCCAGTAATTCCACTACTGGGTATTTATCCAAAGTATATGAAAATACCAATTCAAAACCAGATATGCATCCCTATGTTTATGGCAACATTACTACAATAGACAAATTCTGGAAACCGCCAAGTGTCCATCAACCAATGAATGGATAAGAAGATGTGGTGTGTATATACAATGGGATATTACTCAGCCATACAGAAGAATGAAATCCTTCCATTTGCAACAACATGGATGGAGCTAGAGAGTATTATGCTAAGTGAAAGAAGTCCATCAGAGAAAGACAAATACCATATGACTTCACTCATGTGCAGAATTTAAGAACAAACAAAGGAAAAAAAGACCACAAAAATAGACTCTTAACTATACAAAACAAACTGATGGTTACCAGAGGGGAGGTGGGGGGGCGTGATACAGGTGATGTGGAATAAGAGTGCATTGATCGTGATGAGCCCCAGGTGATGAACGGAAGTGCTGAGTCACTATGTTGTACACCTGAAACTAACAGAACACCATATGTTAACTACATGGGAATTAAATTTTTTTAAAAAAGGATCACCCATTGCTTGGCTTCCTGTCTGTCCTTCCCTGGCCTGCTCCTGCCACTCCCTTCCCGCCCCCCCCCACCCAGCTCCTCCTCGAGAAACCACTTACACCTGAATCATGGTCTAAGGGTTGACTCCTGGCGACATTTACCTATAAATCTATTTCACTTCTTTTCCCCTGCCTTTTGCTATGCAAGTGAACTTGAAAATAGCTAGTGACAACATAAAGAACATTTCTGCTCGGTATCAACTTGTTCCCCAGCGGTTTGCGTTATATTTGAAGAAGGCACCTGCATGCATGCAGGTCATGAAAGCCGAGGCCCTTCTCCCTCCTCTGCCATTTCTTTTCCCCTCTGGTAAGAGCTAAGACTTGATCAGCAGTTACTGCATCCCATGTTCTAAGCCCTGGATGACTGTTACGTCCTTTCATCCTCACAGAGACCCTGTGATACTGACACTGTTATCATTCCCATTTCATGATGAGGACAGTGAGCACAGAGATAGTCTGTGCTTGAGGTCACGCAGCCAGCAGAAGTAGCGATCATTCCAGACAGTCTGGTTCTAATATCTGTGGCTGACCTGGATCTCTGCCTTCGCTGATCCCGTTGTATTGATCTATGCATGTATTTGTCTGGCAGAACTTGGACCACACACTTTGTATGGATAGGTCTTGTCTCAGCCCAGAAGGTGCTAAGCGGGGCCAATCTCTCATAGACTTGCAGCCTCCCCCTAGGCTGGGGCAGGCCCTCGTGTGTACTTTCGTATTCATGCATCCTGTTATCCACTAATTTCCTCCTGCCCAGTCTTGGGTCCTCTTTCTTCAACCACCTGCTCAGGCTACAGGCCCAGGCTTTCTCGCTTCTTCCTCCTGGCCTGTCAGCATCACATGCCACGACCAGTAGGCTGTCCCACACTTAAGTCCTGGACAACCAAGCTTTGTGTAGACTGGCCTAAGCTCATGGCTTAGCAAAACCTAAGCCTAGTCCTCTGCCCCAGATCAAGATACATTTTGCATACTTCACTGTGTTGTCTAAGTTGGTAGCTTACAGCCACGTGTGGCTATTTAAAATTAAATTAATTAAAATGAGATTAAATTAAAAATTCATTTCCACGGTCCCACTAACCACAGTTCAAGTGCTCAACAGCCACTTGTGGCTAGCGGCTACCAGAATGGAGTAGCACAGACAGAGAGCATTTCCATCCCTGCAGAAAGTCCTCCTGGAGAGCGAGTGCTCCTTCAGAGGCTAGCAGAGCAGATTTTTCCCTTAAAGGCTAAATAAAAGTATTTCTCTTTTGCCAGCTCCTATAGACTCCCACACATTGCTACTCAAATCCCATTCGCGTCCTGATTTGCAGGAATACTAATACGAGGCCTGGGATGTGGGCAGGGGGAAGCAGGGAAGGCCAAGCTCCTTCCTGACCCTCTGGATCCCAGGGAACATCACAGCTCCTGAGTTCTTCGGGCTTCAGCCTTGCTCCTTCTTATAGGGAAACCTTACCAAGCACATCCCATCTTGTCTGCCAGCATCCACCTGCCCCTGAGTTCGTGGCCCTTGAAGGACATAGAAATGTGAAGAGTTTTAACACGATACTACAAAACACACTTTTTCCCCTGCTCACTGTTGACGTATCTCATTAAAAACAGAATGCAGGCCTCATCTGCCTGCAGCTCCAGGGCTACAAAGAGATCCAGATTTTTTTTTTCCTAGTTTATTTTTTTATTTAAAGATTTTATTTATTTGATAGGGAGAGACACGGTGAGAGAGGGAACACAGGCAGGAGGAGTGGGAAAGTCAGAAGCAGGCTTCCCGCCGAGCAGAGAGCCGGACGCGGGGCTCGATCCTAGGACCCTGGGATCATGACCTGAGCCAAAGGCAGAGGCTTTAACCACTGAGCCACCCAGGTGCCCCGGAGACAGAGTCTTAAGCAGACTCCGTGCTGAGCACAGAGCCCAACACGGGGCTCAATCCCACGACCCTGAGATCATGACCTGAGCTAAAACCAAGAGTCAGACGCTTAACCTTAACTGACAGCACCGAACAGGCGCCCCTCCCCCCCCTTTTTCATATTTTAAATGCATTTTCCTCTGACTTACACAGGCGACATTCTTTAACCGTCTAGACTCTCCCTGCTTCTAGGCAGCAGACTCAACAGCAGTTCTGTGGTCCACGCCTCTCTGAAAATCAGTTCAAGTCCTCACCACCTGAGCAGCCTGTTCCTGTTCCTGTCAATACACCATCTCCAACTGCACCTCGAAAGAACTCACTTATGCTGCTCAGGCCACTGCAGTCACTTCCTAACTCCCGGTGGGGGGGGCGGGTACAAAGTTGAGAGCCGGGGCGGGGGGGGGGGGGGGGGGGGGGCAAGTTGGCCCAGGGAAAGAGATGCGCGCAGGGCCCCAGGCCCCAGAGAGAGCTTCCTCAGGGCCCCACACAACACTCTAGGACTACAGTTTCACTCTCTTCTCTTTTCCTTTTCTACCTTATTTCCTTGGGTTACCCCTACAGCCTCAGGAAATGTTCGTTAAATACTATGAGTTTGTCTTCGGAGAATGAAAGCAGGAGCTGGCGTCCACTGCTGAGAGCAAGGCCACAGGGAGCAAAAATGCAAAGATCAGGAGCCTTGGCAGCCTCCTCGGCTGACAAGGAGACAGTCCCGAGCAGGGTGGATCTGGGTAAGTATATAAGCGTTCTGCGGGGTGTTCTTTCCGAAATCTTTGGAAAAGGGGATGCAGGAGGACTAGAATTGCGATGGTGCAAAGGCTGGGCAGGGCCCTGCAGGAAAGAGACGGCGGACTTAAAAGTGGAACTGGGTGGAACTGGGGGGACCTGATGAGGAGACTGGGTCCAACAGGAGGGCTGAGCTAAAGGCAACAGACACTGTGGTGAGACATGGTGGGGCAGCCACAGGGGAAGCTGCCTAGACTTGAAGAGGCAAGGGACGAAGCCAGTCCCCAGCAAAAGCTGTAGTTCTGGGTCCCAGCTGCCTGCTGCTGGGGTGGCCTTCACAAGAGGAACAGCTGCTCTCCAAGCCGATCCAGCAGGGAGCAGGCAGGGGGCGGGGGAGGCCGAGGGGGGGCGGGCATATGCCCCCCAATGCCGCTTGCTTCCTGCCTCCAATCTCTTGCTGGTGTCTACACTGACCGGACCCAACCAGAAGCTGCCATTCTCCAGATGAGATCCGGAGGGACAAATGGAGAATGTCCAGCTCAGGAGCTCAAGCTGTTTTCCCGGGACATTCAAGGTGCCTGGAGACCTTGAAGACATCTGGGTGACAGACACACCAGAGCCACCATCTGCAGCGTCTTTGTCTAGGCATCCCAGCCTTCCTTCTGCGGGCCCCTCTGCCCAGTGGAACTGCCTTTCTCCCACTTGGTGCAGCTCTCTATCCCCACCCCTGCCCCACGACATGGACGGCATGTCATCAAGGCCTGGCCAGTCATAACAGCCCATTTCCCCAGCCACTGGAAGTGGGAACATGAGTCAAGTAGAGTTAAATGGGATTCTTCCCACAATGGCATCCTTCTTTTTTTTTTTATAAATAAAGATTTATTTAGTTATTTGACAGAGATCACAAGGCAGAGAGGCAGGCAGAGAGAGAGAGAGAGAGAGGAGGAAGCAGGCTCCCCACCGAGCAGAGAGCCCGATGTGGGGCTCGATCCCAGGACCCTGGGATCATGACCCGAGTTGATGGCAGAGGCTTTAACCCACTGAGCCACCCAGGTGCCCCAATGGCATCCTTCTTTATTCAGCTTCCTACCTATCATGTTTGTCCACCACCTATGGATAGCAGAAGAGAGAAGCTCTCTTTTCTCTGAATTCAACTAAGCTGGGATGATGTGAGCTTTACCCTCTCCCCCAACCACATGGAAGAATATCTTGGAGAGGGGCGCCTGGGTGGCTCAGTGGGTTAAGCCTCTGCCTCTGACCTCTGCTCAGGTCATGATCTGACCATCTGCTCTGATCATGACCTGTGCTCAGGTCATGATCTCGGGGTCCTGGGATCGAGCCCCGCATCAGGCTCTCTGCTCAGCGGGGAGCCTGCTTCCCCCCCCCCTTTCTCTGCTTCTCTGTCTACTTGTGACCTCTCTCTCTCTGTCAAATAAATAAATAAAATCTTTTAAAAAAAATAGAATATCTAGGAGATAAAGAGACCAACACAAAGAGAGACACAGAGCTGAGAGGGGAGAGGGAATGGCAGAGAGCCTTCTGATAGAGTTAACGGCTTAGAGTCCTCGACAACCTGTCAGTTTGCTGAGCCAATAAACCCCTCTTTTTGCTTAAATCAAGCTGGCTTGATCTAGATTTCTATTACTTGCACTAGAAATGATGTTTGCATAAAAGCCCTAACAGAAAACACATAGTCAGACACACACCAACCTACCCTACTCTCTCCACAGAAGTCACCCCTCACTTCCGGTCTCAATCCTTATAAAGTACATTCACAGAAATCTGTCATCTCACCAGCCTCCACAAAAATGCTAAATCACGGTGTTATTTTAGCATGATATGTAAGAAGAGGCAACTTTAAAAAAATGAATCTAGATCAGTACACTATTAAAGATTGTATTATAATTTCTATTTTAATATGTTCTTTAATAATATTCATAAAATGTAAGGACAAAGTTTGACTCTTCCCCCATTTAAGGGGTGCATGCTGCTTAAGTTATTTTAAATTCAGTATGCAAGAAAGAGCATGGCTTAGCCACGAATTCAAAATGACACATCAATATTGTGTTTGGGCCCAAACGTGTATTAATATCTAGACTGAAATTTAACTATGTGTTACCGCCCTCCGAACAGCTTCTATGACCTGGTATTTGGAATTCTTGAATTTTGCACTTTAAAAAATCAATTACTTTATTATTATAATTTTCATGGTTTGTTTCTAAAAGAAGAGACACGAGCACTTTCTGGCTGCTATTTGCAAGTACTTCTCCAGAAATAACACACTGTGGGTTTGGATAATTTTATTCCCAATAAAGGAAAAGCCAAATTGGATAAAAATTTCTCCTTTTCACTTTTGTTTAGAAGAACTAGAAATACCCTGATGTATTAAGAAATGGTAGTATGAATATACCTTATAGGTCTCAGCTCAAAATTGAGAATTACCATTTTTATGTCCCTCATAAATAGATAAGTGTTTTTTTTAACCATCTGAACCATTTTTAAGTGTATTGTTCGGAAGCTCATTCTATTCTAATTCATATTCTTGATGCCTCCTCTCTTTAGCCAATAATCCATTGTGAGGACAAGTTAAACAAGTGAATAAAAATCACTGAGGGGCACCTGGGTGGCTCAGTCAGTTAAGCATCTCCATTCCGCTTGGGTCATGATCCCAGATCCTGGAATCGAGTCCCATGTCAGGCTCCCTGCTCAGTGGGGAGCCTGCTTCTCCCTCTACCTCCTGCTCCCCCTGCTTGTGCTCTCTCAATCTCTGTCAAATACATAAAATCTTTTTTAAAAAATCGTTGAAAGCTGTAAAATAGTGAAAACCACCACCGTAAGGTGTGAAGTGGTCAGCTGGGTGATAGAGCAACCGAGGGGCTCGTGTCCCAGACAGGTCCAGCTGATCTCCACAAACTGCCAAGAATACCTGATCCACATCTAAGGCCTTTACAGTTGAAATTATAACAGACTCCATTATAATTTGAAAAAATCACCAAAAAAATCACAAACCTCAGGACACTCTCACAAACCGTGCATTCTTAGTATCAAAACTGAAGTTGGAAATCTTGAATTCGTATCCTGGTTCCACCTCTCACTAGCTCTGTGACCCTGAGCTAGTTATTTCCTTTTCCCCTTTCTGATGCTTAGTTTGTGTATAGGTAAATGAAAACTTCAAATACCTGCCCCGTGAGCTTGGCCAGACGACAATGTGATGCAGAGACAGGAGAACGTCAACTTGGACTTGGCTGAGGTTGCTTCCACTCTATCAAACCAGCAGACCGAAAAAAGCAGCCCAAAGGATACACGTGATAATGATACAAATCAGTGAACAGATACAGCTGGTCAAAGGGGCCCTAACAGGGTGAGGAGTCTGCCAGGACAGAGAAAGCAAAAAGCCCTAAGTCACTGTATCACTAGGCCAGGGTAGGACCATAGCACAATAGCAGTAGTTTTCCCAGTGTCCCTGGACCGGCATTTTGGATCTGGGGACTTGTGAGAAATACAATTCTTGGGCCCTAGCCCAGACCTGCTGAACCAGGAACTTTGGGGGTGGGGCCCAGCAATTTGCATCTTAAGAAGCCCTCCAGGGGGGCGCCTGAGTGGCTCAGTGGGTTAAAGCCTCTGCCTTCAGCTCAGGTCATGATCTCAGGGCCGTGGGATCGAGCCCCGCATCAGGCTCTCTGCTCAGCAGAGAGCCTGCTTCCCCCTCTCATTTTCTCTGCCTGCCTCTCTGCCTACTTGTGATTTCTCTTTATCAAATAAATAAATAAAATCTTTAAAAAAAAAAAAAGCCCTCCAGGGGATTCTGACACCTGCTCAAGTGTGAAATCCTGCACTCCAGGGTAAGGCAATTCCTTCTGGCACTGGATTCACTTTCCTGTTCTCGTTTCTCTCATAGGCCTGTTTACCACCCAGAGTTACTGGGAGGATAAAATCCCACGTGGACTTGGAAGCTCTCGGTTATCCGCAAAGCCCCACACAAATATGAAGGACCTGTTTTTCTTGGGAGCAATGCTAGGCAGAGAATTTAACTAGTTCTGCACGGACACTGAGTGATTGGCCCCACGACTGGGCACAGGGTTGGACTAGCCCTTTCCCTGCGATCTCCAGCAGTCACCTGCATTTTTATCAAGAGCCTGCTAATCCAGCCCATCTGCCTGGGGACCTAGCTCCAGGAATATCTTCCTGGCTCACCGTGAGCAGCACTGTCCAACAGAACTTTCTCTGGGGCTGGAGATGTTCTGTATTGTGCGCTAACCTCCACTGTCCAGTACAGCAGCCACTAGCCACAGGTAGCATTTGAGAACATGGCCAGTGTAACTGGGGAATTGCATTTTACAATTTAATTAGTTTAAATTTGAATAGCTGCATATGGGACATAGTTTAAAAAATTATATATTGTTTACCTGAAGTTCAGATTGAATAGGGTGTCCTGTATGTTTATTGGCTAAGTCTGGCAACCCTACTGTACAGATTCTTAGTGCGCTGACCTTGACTCCTCCCATGGGAAGTTTGATTAAAAGGTTCTCTACCCATGACCAGAAAAAACAGACTTGACCTTATACTGGCCAGAAAGGGCACCTGGCTGATGTTCTTTTTCTGAAGACAATTTTCAGAGAAATAATGGCTGAGAAAAATCAATATAACAGATGACTAAAAAGACAAACTTGTATCATACATACACTCATACTTGTTTCTCTGCAACTGAACCCATCTTCCATAGACAGGTTCTGATGGGAAATGGGAAGCAGGAGTCCAGAGAGTCTCATTTAGTCAAGAATAATTTTGAACTTGGGGTGTGGTCACAGGTACTAGGACTATAGCAGGAAGCAATGGTAGCTATGGGTCATGCTACTGGTTTTAAGGCAAACCCTGCCTCTTTAAATACTCAATCCCTTAATCGCCTCCATGAATGACTACCACATTAAAGTAAGCATGAGAATTGAAAAAAATAAGATCCAGAGTCCTTATGACTACTTAAGCTTTGCTTCAAAAACACATCAAAAAAAGTAAAGCAACTAGAATATTGCCAGTTCTCAGGAAGACTGGATAATATTTTCCCCACAACCCTGTAATTTCAAGATGGGAGCAAATGGAGGTGCCTTTATATCTCCATTCACTCTGGCCCTCACTCTCTACCATAACTATCTTTGGCATCTTGAGGTCTCCAAGCTCATATTCTTGATATAATAACATAGTATTTTACAGTTACTGATTAAGGAGATATTTGATAACATCATTTTTAACTACAGGAAGGGATTTTGAAACTGGCACTCCCTACCCAGGAATAGCAAAGCACACATGGTATTTTTATGAAGTAAATGGTATTCCAGAAGGCAGGTTGATTCTTGTAAAAGCCAGGCCCTCCTGTTTCCAAGAATGTCCAGGTCAAAGAATAATGATCATAGCTTTTTCTCTTTCACATACACAGACAGCAGGTTTAAAAATGAATCTTAATAGCATTGTATCTCCACCATCACCTTTGATATTTTCCTGTTTTCTCTATTGCTTAAAATACTCACGTGGATATATATTTAGCTTTGGAGCTCTGACGCCTTGGGAACCCGTGGGTCTCTAGCAAGAGACTATTAGTTGATGAAACTGCTCTCCTCTGCCTCCTCCCCCCTCCCACAGGGTCCTTCTCTGTCTTTACTACCCATTTCACTAAGATAAAGGTAATAAGACCGCGAGACAACTGGCATTCTGCCCAGAGAACCCACATTTTTGAAGGGTCTCCTCCGAAAATAGTACAGATTTAAATTTGGAAACTGGGCACTCACCCTGGAGGACTGCCATGTAATCGGTACACAGGCTGCGGTTTTCCAAGCGTGGGTGGTCCCTGGCCCAGAAGCAGCAGCAGCATCTGAGAACTTTTTAGAAATGCTAATTCTCAAGGCTCACTCAGGCAGACCGACCTGGATGACCTCAGTTACCTGAGAATTCCATCTTTATTCTATCCTTTATTTCTTTTTTAACCTTTCATGCTTCTCTTTCTTCAGAAGCAGCGCCCCCTTCTCACGGGGCATATTCGGCCTTCCCCTCCCCGCCCCCCAGGACAGCAGTGTTCTCCAAGTGTGGTCCCAGGACCAGAAGAAGCATCAGCCTCAGCTGGGAACGTGTTACAGAGGCCCATTCTCAGGCCCCAGCCACCCGCTCTACCGAATCAGAAATTCAGAGGGTGGGGCTCAGCCATCTGTGTCTGAACAAGGACCCAGTGATTCTGGATGCACACCGAAGTTTGAGAAACAACGAAGTTAAGAGTCTTCCTGGCTATCGAGCCTATTCTGTGACTTGGAGGCTTGCCCCCAAAGTTCTATGATTTTATTCTCATGGGATTTTGTTCTTTTGTCAGTCGGCCTTATCCTCGAAAAAAGCAGTAAAAATTACAACTGCCATTCACAGTATTATCTGTAGATATAAAGCTATGTTTCTCTGGAGGATTCGAGGAAGGCTGTCTCAGCAGGCGGTGTGGGGATCTGTGTGATGGGAAGGCACGCACAGGGAACCATGGATCTGAAGTTGTCTCCTTTCCCTTTGATGTAGGTAGACCAGTGTTGTTTGTTTGTTTGTTTGTTTGTTTTCAATCAAGCTGATAGAACAGTTTGCCAAAATTTGGATCTACTGCAGCATAAAAACCGATTTTTACAGGCCACCCATTGTAGCCCATCACTGGGGAGACATTTAAACTCTCAATCTTTAACTTAGAAGGTTACTGCTAATTTAGCATCTCAATTGATTTATCCTATGGATGCAGATCTAGGGGTATATTTGAAGTATGGGGGGTATTAAAGTAATGTTGAATCTAGTTTCTCCCCCTCCAATCCCTCCTTCACATTCCTGCCAGACCAATGTGTTAACAATAGCTCCCATCACAGCACTTTCCTGGGGGGGGCTCCCCAGTATTAATGAACTAACTTGGTTCTCACCTGGCATTCAGGAGTGAAACTGGAGATACTAGATGGAACTGTATGAAACTGCCAATTTAATTGGGCAAAAATGGTCAAATATCAGCAATTTCGTTCACGTGGTTCACCCTAGTGTTATCGATTTCATATTTAATTTGTTAACCTACTCGATAACCTTTTTCTTTTTCCTATTTTAAGATTTAAGCTCCTTGGAATTTTAATGCTTCAACTTAAAACTGCCAGCCAATTGCTGGTGAAAAAAAATCTCCAAAAGATAAAGAGAAAATGTTCCCTTCCTACATGTGCAGAGAAGCAGACACTATTGTGTGGCACAAAGCCAATGTCATGTCATGAAATCATACCTGGGAACATTTACTGAAGTATCTGTCCCACTCTCCTGGCCAGTATGGAGGTTTGAGTGAAAGGCCATGATCCTGTTTTGTTTTCTGTTACTATAAAACTGTCCTTTAAAGTGTTATTTGTAAGGAAATGTATCTCTTAAGATACCTGAATATCAGCATTTGTTGCCATGTCTTGTAAAATAGAACCTGTAACACCTAAAGTTCTGAAACTATGGTCATCTTACTTAATAATGTGTCACTCTGTTAATAGTAATACTTAAATTGTCAATTCTGTTTCCCAGAAAGTGACAAATTTATCTGTCAGCTTTCTTTGTTAAGTGGGAGAAGAGCTTTGGAATTTCTCTCTCTCCCATCAGGCACGAGAAAGTGTTATAAATCTGTCCTCTGTTGGATTCCTTATTCAAACAGTGGAGTCTTTGTTTCATTTAAATTACCAAAAAGATCTAGGATATGGAGCCAATCCCTCATTCCAACCTTATCCTTCACTACCCCTCTGCCCACACACCATGCTACATGGAGCTCCCCCCTCTGCACACATCATCTTCCAGCCTTCCCCTGATAAGAACACCTCTTCCCACACCCATCTCAACCTATCAAAATCCAAGCCAAGATCCACCCAAAGGTCATCTCCTTTGCAAGGTCTTCCCCAATTCCTTCCAGAAAGACTTACCTTTAACGATACTTGCCATAGTCTCGTTGATTTATAGTCATTTGTGTATTTCCCTTCTCTCTTCGTAGACTTCATTTTTTTCTGGTTTTACTGAGATATAATTGACATATAACATTATATTCATTCTAGGTGTACAACACAATAATTTGACATATGTATATACTGCAGAATGATGACCACAATAAATTTAGTTAACGTCTATCACCTCACATGGTCACAAACTCTTTTCCCTGAATAAGCTTTAACCCCACTGAAGATGGAGAATGTGCATTACTCCTCTTCCAAAGTATCAAGCAAAAAGGCCTTGCAATGTAAACATGCTCTCAGTATTTCAAAGATGACACTGAATAAGTCTCCCACAACCAGTATCAAGGGATATCTTGATCTAATTGAGACCCCTAAAACCAACCATTCTTCTTTCCCACGATGGGAGGTCAACTCCCCTGCATACATAGAAGATTCTAGGGCCTGATTCATCACTATAACATAAGAATTCTCAGTGATTTCACTATCCTTACAGATAGATGAGCCTTCCAATTGTTTGGGCCCCTGGGCTCCTTGACCTCCTCTTCCAATGATTGTGTTCACCACTCCCATGGTTTTACCATAGGCTTCGTTACTGATAACCATAGGCCTCCATAATCTCAACTTCAAACGCCACACTCTCCAAACACCGCCCAAAAAAAGGAGTTTCAGAATAACTGGTTTCTCAGAGTGGGAGGAAGATGCATAGCCCCGGATAACTCTTCTTAAAATCACCCCCTCCTCCCCTCCACCTCTGGCACAGAATCTCCAACACGTCCTGAGGAGCTGCTTACAGCCTGGTGTCAGCCTGCGCGTGGGGGCGGGGCATGAGGGACTTTGTTCTGAAGCTATTTTTGCAAACCACTTTACACAACTCTGAGGGAAGATCACTTTTCCCTACCAAAGAATGCCCCTCCAGAGCGCTAATACTGGTGGAGGGCAAAGCTTCCCGAGCTGCCTCCACCCTCGAGTTTAAGACTGGAGTCTTAAACTCTTCAGAAAACTCACCCCAAACAGTCCTTTGAAAAACTGTCCCACCAGCTGTAGACCTGTGCCCTTTCCCACTGGAAACTGGGATGGCGAGGCCAGAGATTTTTAGATGGAGACAATGAAAGAAGGGTGGGAAGCTGTGGTTGCGGCCTGTGCGCGTGCGTGCAACAGGACTCTTCTGTTGTCCCAGAGCTGCGGAAGCCCATCCTGGAAACAGAAAGCATCAGGGGCTCCCACAGCCTGAAGGGCTCCAACTTTCCAACCCAACAGACACATACTCTCAGAGAAAAGTACTGCGAAATGGCACAGCTGGCCCTATTACAGCTCAGACTGTACCCTTCGGGCCACCCCTGGGCCACCCCCTCCACGCTATGTCCACGTGAGAGCACTGGACAGGGGAGGGAGGGGAGCTGACTGTTCTTGGTGGGAGGCTGCCTTCTCCTGGGGCAGAATGGGAATTGGGAGAGGAGATACACCTGTGCCCTCCTGCTCCCCCAAACCGAGACACATGGAAGGGAGAACCCCAAGAGAGCTGCTCGAGGACAATGGGAAGGTCCGCATGCCAGGAAAGTTGGCACCCGGTTTCCTGCCTGAACCCTCGCCTAGCTGTACAGATCCGCAGGCCCACCCTGTGGCCATTGGAGCTGTGATTGGGGAAATTCTTGCCCTGGCCTAACAAGTAACTCGGTGGTGTGTTGTGCGTGAACCTGGAGTCTGGTGCCCCCTTGTGGTCAAGAGGTGGGAACATCACTCCCCGCCGTCGGAGTTGGAGAAAGGACCTTAACAGTTCCCCAGGCTTTGTATGAAGGAGCACAGGGCTTACTTAGAGGGCGGTTCAGGAGATGGGAGACAGAAATGGGAGAAGCGCATGGGAGTCAGCAGGCATAGCTGCCTTTGGCTGAGGGAGGCCTCAGGGAAGGAGGAGCGCAGAGGAAAAACAGAACAGCCCCTGTGCAGAGACTCCTGGCCTCCCCCCAGCAGGGCGCCTCACTAGATCGCGGCATTGGAGCCAGAGGAGGACCATATCCGCAAAAGTCCTCTATCTCCCAGAGGATGTAATATGGAAATTGTACTTGGGATTGGTCAGCTTCACCAAGGTGACTCTGACAGTTAGGAGATAAACCCAAGGTGTCACCAAAGAATGGGGAAAAGAGGCTTGGTGCCACATGGTTGAAAGCAGTGAGTGGCAAAAATAAGTTTCATGTGCACAGTCCCCCACCGAGCTGAGACCTGGTCAACACATCACTTACTTGTACCCAGGCACAGGCATGGATTTGGAAGGAGACAGAAAATACCAACTGTGCCACTTAATACCTTTATTGCCTCAGGCCAGTCCTATCAGACCCTCATTTTCTTCAGTCCTAAGAAGACCCTAATACCTAATGGGCAAGGTTGTTAAGATTAGCTGCAGTGTGTATAAATGAATAGAAGCTGCTATGTATTTATGACTGTGTGGAGGCCTTCATTGCCAGTTTCTTTGACAAAAGATTTGAAGTGACTCAATGACAAAAGACAAGTAAAAAGAACTACTAAAGTAGAAATTAAAAATTTTAAAAGAGCAAGGAATGCTGAAGTGCTAACCAGAAATGTAAACATGGCGATTTCAGTTTCAAATTTGGTTTTGAGCTTCCTGTCAGCTGAGGTGTAAAGGGAAACCAGTACAACTCCAGTTACCAGAAAGGAAGAGGGACACTGCCTTCTCAGGGGGCAACAAGCTCTTCTGGGCTCCAAATTTCAAAAGCAAAGTCTCAGGAGGAGTTTTTTTGTGTTGGAAATTACCGGAAACTTTGACTATTCCTTACCATGGGTTTCCAAGTGTCCCGGACTAGTAATACAGTAGGGACTGGGATTTACTTCAAGTTAATGACTCAGATTTCTACACTTCAGTTATTATCCCACATTTCTTCTCAGATGAGCTTTTCCTTAATACATCTATCCTAAGATCACCCAAAGGACATTTGGGCTCACCACTTCTACCCCCGAGGAGATGTTTTCATTTGTAACTCAGGCAGAAGCTTTAAGCTGATGACAAATTAAAGCAAAAGCATAGATGTATTTTTAGGTCAAAGAGCTAAAATTCAAAAGCCTCTTCTCTTTCCAGAACCAATTTAGGCCTATAAGCCATACAGCTCTCCCTTTAAGGCCAAGGTCACCTTTCAGGGCTATTAGCACAAGAAGTAAACAGCCTTTGCAAAACAGAACCACAGGTGAGCTCTCCCACCCAAACCCCACAGGCACCTCAGCTAATTTGCATATGCTAACACGAGTTACCAGGGAAGATGCCAAAATAAGCTCCTGTCCTCCCTCACCTTTACTTTAATCCCCACATAGGTTTTGCTTTTACCATATGGTAATTATTTCCAAATCACAAGTGCAAACACTCACTCTGATTGGAAAATTAGCAGATTTCAAACTCAGGTAATTTGTCCCTAATGAGGAACTTGTTGAACTGAATTTAACAATTAACTCACACACCCTTTGCTGCCTGCGGCTCTGGGAGTGCAGCAGGAAAAGTAGGAAGGGCAAGCCAAAGGCCAAGCCTGGCAGGACTTTGGCACAAGATGAAGGCTGCGGTGGGGCAAGGTGTGTAATAGGGCACCTCAGGAACTTGACTGTTCAAGTGGATATATATAGCCGATTACAAACATATCCCAAACTACAGAGAATGATATGGCGAACCTCCATGTACCCAACTGTAGCTCCCATAATGACCAACTCAGGCTTGCTCCGGCTTCACGCGGGTTGAGGAGCAAGAGACCAAGAAAATGGACAGGGCATAGGAATGAAAGAGAAGGTGGCGCGCCCCCTCTCTCAAATTCCCCGCAGGCTCCAAGCTCCCGGAGGGCAGAAGTAGGATAGGTGAGTGAAATTTAACTATTCGGATGGTTTCCGCCCTCCTCATTAGCATTTTGAAGATGACGAGGCAGAGCCTGAGAAAGAGCTGATCCTCTGCTCCAGTCTCTACTACTCTCCCTACCCAGTGGCTGGGGCCACTCGCTCTCGATGCAGACCCGGGTGACCAGAAGCGAGGACTTCTGGGAGCTCTGGCTTAGCACACAGGATCGGCATGATCACTCCCACTCCAAATGTGCTCCCTCCTCTGACCGACCCGGCCTATTCTCAAACACTGTTAGCCACTTAATGCCTGAGGCGCTGACTCTATCTCCTTTGCTGCTTGTCCCCCTAGAACTGCCCTATTCAACACCATAGCCACATGTAGCAACTGACCTGAAACATGGCCAGTGAGACTGAGGAACTAATTTTTTTTTAACTAACTCAAATTTAAAAACTGGTACTTGATCCAGTTACTGGAAAACATCTTAAGTATGGTTGGAAGGTAAATCTACATTTTCAGCTGGAGATTTTACAAGAAACTAAGTACGGATCAAGTATGTCTGATGAAAATGTAGCACCTGAAGACAGGATGTAACTTTCTGGATTTTGAAGATTTAGTAAAAATAAAAGAATGTAAAATATCTCATGAAGGCTATAAGGGTTGCCTAGTTGTCTGTCAGAGGACCATGTGACTCTTGATCTCAGGGTTGTGAGTTTGAGGCCCACATTGGGTGCAGAGATTACTTTAAAATAAAACCTTTCGGGTGCTTGGGTGACTCAGTCTGTTAAGCATCTGCCTTCAGCTCAGATCATGATCCCAGATTCCCTGGATCAAGCCCCACATCCATCTCCCTGCTCAGTAGGGAGACTGCTCCCTCTCCCTCTTTCTCTACCCCGTTCATGCTTACCCATGTGCTCTCTCTCAAATAAATCTTTTAAAACATAAAATAAAATCTCTTTAAAAATATTGATTATATGTAGAAATGGTAATCTTTTAATATATTGGGTAAAATTAAATATTAAGGGTAATTTTTCCTGCTTCTATTTACTTAATAAGATGCGACAACTAGAAAATTTAAATTATATATGGGGCCCACATTATAGTCTGATTGGACAGCGGTGACATAGAATGAGACTCCTCTCTGCACTTGCAAGTTCCCTTAAAAAATAACAATCCGGGACGCCTGGGTGGCTCAGTTGGTTAAGCAGCTGCCTTCGGCTCAGGTCATGATCCCAGCGTCCTGGGATCGAGTCCCACATCCGGCTCCTTGCTCAGCAGGGAGCCTGCTTCTCCCTCTGCCTCTGCCTGCCTCTCTGTCTGCCTGTGCTCACTCCTGCTCTCTCTCCAACAAGTAAATAAATAAAATCTTAAAAAAAAAAAACAATCCTTGGTGGCTCAGTCACTTAAGCAGCATGATCCAGGGGTGCTGGGATGGAGCCCCATGTCCTCAGGCTCTCTGCTGGGCGGGAGTCCGCTTCTCCCTCTCCCTGCCACTCCCCCTGCTTGGACTCTATCTCTTTCTCTCTCTCTCTCTCTGTCAAATAAATGAATAGAATCTTTAAAAAAAATACAATTCTGTTGCCAAACTCCCGTCTGTGACAGAGGCCCCAATTACCAGCCATATACTGCTATACTGGCCCCACCTAATTTTCCTACGTGATCATTTCCTGGACCATCACCTTTGCACCCTGTTAGAATATTCTGGGCTACTTACTTTCACACAACCACTGCAAGTTGGTCAGCCATTAAGTCATGAACACACAAAATGCATGAATCTAATTTCAGACTAAGATGATGACTTGACCTGCAATATGGAAGAGCCTCAAGGTTCCTAAGATACTAAAATAAATGAAAAGTTTATTCACAAAACATACACAGTTGTTGATATCTCCCCGAAAGGGACCTTCCATGAAACAACCACTTTGGTAAGAATCATTACAAGGAAATATACAAAGACCACCAAATGGGATCTGACACAAAACTGCTTGAGTAGGACAGAAGCATTCCATTACCCCACCGCAAGTTAAGTCGCTGTCCCCCAGCAGTACAGTTCAACCTTGAACAACACCAGTTTGAGCTCCGTGGGCCCACTTAAATGCAGGTTACAGTTGATATATACATACCACAGTACTATACCTGAGTTTTCTCTTCCCAGTTACTTCCATAATATTTTCCTGTCCCTGGCTCAAGTTATCATAAGAATACAGTATTTAATACATATAATGAAAACATACGGGTTAGCCAACTGTTTAGGTGATCTTAGGTAAGGCTTCCAGTCAGCAGTAGGCTAGTAAGAGTTAAATTTCTAGTGAGACAAGAGACACAGATTTTTGACTTTGTGGGGAGTCGGCGCCCCTAACCGCACATTGTTCAAGGGTCACCAGGACCGAGGGGTCAAAAGGAAAGAAGTACATCAAATCAGGTGAGATTCAGAGCGCAGGTGTCTGGCTGGTTCCCAGGGAGAAGCGGAAACTCCTCTAAGCCAGTGGTCATTACGCTGGGTCCCTGCTTAAAGGTACAGGCACCATTAATTAACGCAGTTGTCCGGGATGGGTTACCTACAGCCCTGCGGGGCTCAGCGTCCCTCACACGGCACGTCTGACCTTGGCTTGAGGTTGGCCGAAATCTTCCCAGGACAGCACGTTAGTACAGTGGGGCTGATCAAGTAGGACCCACCGGTCACCTGCCTCTTCGCTCATCTCTTTGTCAACGGCGAAAGATTTATGCGATCTGAAGAGAAACCAGAGTATCGCTCATCTCCTCGGGAGCGGCCAGACCTCATTTCCCCTCTCTGTGTAGGGCCAGAGGCAGGCAAGCATGCCTGTGTGCAGAGCAAAACAAAGTTCAGGGACACAGGTTGCCCTTTAAAAATTGTAATGCGACACCATGTGAGAAGCTCTCAAAGAAATCCTTGCACACCAGCGTTCCGAGCAGCAGGACCGGCGACTGCCGAAAGGTTTCGCGAGCAAGGGGAATGTCCACGGACGGAGACCGGGCAGACACGGTGAGGTCCGCCGTGCACGCCGGGGAGTAAGACTCAGCCGAACAAGAACGAACAAAGCCCGGCGGGTGTGACACCACACGTGAACCTCGAACACGCTGTGCCAAGTGAGAGAGGCCAGACGTGAGAGGTCACGTGCTCTCTGATTCCACCGTCAGCAAGTGTGTAGAATAGGGAAGTCCACGGACACAAGCAAACTGGTGCTTCCGGGGCTGGGGGAGAGGAGGACGGCAGCCAGTGCTTCCTGGCTACAGAGGCCTCGCTGGGGGTGAGGGAGCTGTTTGGGAAATAGAGCTGGTGATGGCACAGCCACGTAAATGCAGTGGCTGACACTCAGCCACACCCCTGGAGACGGGTGACTGTCGCTCCCGTGAAGTTCGCCTCCGTACAAAGGAAGGGGAAACAGAAGGCACCTCAGGCCTAGCGTGAGCCCCACCGACACTAGAAAGCAGGAACGGACATGGGGGAGCCGGGATGCTGAACAGTCCTTGGGCACCAGGAGGGGACGGGCAGAAACGGGGGGTAGGGGTCCCACTTCAGAATCTGACCAGAGCTCGCCAACACTTGAAAAGCAAACAAAGAACACACATCTTCCAATGCGCAGCTCTTCAATGTCTCCAAATAACCAGGACTTCTAAACCGAGTAAAGGACCATATAGGGAGAAAGCAAGACATCCCACAGGTGCCTTTTCCAGGCCAGTGATTGTACCTGGAGGAGAGGGGCTGGGCTCTGCGGGGGGGCAGCGTGGGCACTCAGTGCAGCCTGGGGACCGCCACCAAGCAGGAGCGCCCCTGAGCCACTCTGCCCACCTGGGAGGTCTCCCACATCCTCCATATAAGCCTGGCAAGCACATCCTCTCTGGGTAGGCTTCACAGTTTTCTTTCAAAACCAATTTGCCAGAATTGCATTTAATACACGGTGCACAAACACCGAAGCACGTACAAAGACCACTCTTCCAAAAGCTGTTTCTGGTATTTCATAGGTCACTTCAGTACAGACGATGCACAGGGAAACCGTCTGCAAGAAGCTACGCCCTCCCCTTCCCAGGCTACCACGCGGCCCGCACCTTCAGCACCTCAGGCCAAGCAAAGGAAGCCAGTCACTGAAGGACAAACACCGCTTCGGGATTCATACAAAGTATCTGAAGCAGTCCAACTCGGGAAAACAGAAAATAGAATGCGGGGTGCCTGGGCTGGTGGGGGGGAGGGAGAAAAAGGGGAGCTCTGCTGGCGGGGATAGTTGGGCTTTTGCAAGAGGAGCGCTCCAGGACGGCCTTGGGAAACCATGCCCATCTGCTGAGCATCAGCTGAACCGGACCCCTTCCAAATGGTGAAGGCAGTACCTCTCAGGTCAGGATTTTTAGCTCACCTAAAAATGTGGACAACCATCCTATTCAAGGAGTACCCACGTTAACTGTTTTGCTACTGCAAAACAAAGTTTTACGGTTTTCGAGAAATTATAGTTTCGGGGGTTTCGACTGAACCCAGTTGGGAGCTGGATCTACTTTAGAACATTAACAAGTAAGAGGACTCTTGTCTACAAGGACAGCGACAAAGCAATGACTTTCAGCAAAAACAATCCCAGTTTCTTAAATCGCTGCCTTGTTTCTGCGAACCGCTCACGAGCTTGTGCCTCCAGAAAGAGTTTGGACACCGAAACGTAAAACACTGGCACATCGAGGAAAAGAAAAAAAAAAACAAAACCCCAAAACCAAAACCAAAATGAAGTCAAAATTTGGGAGCTGATTTGGGCCCGTGCTCTGGTGTTTTCTACAAAGAGAAAATACTGCAAGGCTCAGGATTGGGGAGGGGAAGGCGGGCCTCTGTCCATTTTACCTTTGGCCTGGCTTGCGGGCTGCTGGCCCCGAGGCGGCCCGGCTGTCTGGGCGGCGACTGTCCTCAGGGCCACAGGGCCCTGCAAGGGTCCCAACGGTGGTCCCTGCGGCTGGGGCGGCGGCTGCGAGGCAGGGGCCGGCCGCAGTGTGTGCGCGGGACGAGGATCGCTCTGCCCGGAGCTTCTCTGGCTCTCCCCAGAGCCAAGCGGGGCCAACACCGCCCTGTGGGGCTGGGGCAAACCCCCCTCTCTGGCCAGGTTTAGGACCACAGGCTGCTGAGCAGAAGAGGCCCTTTCTGGACTGGCTGCACCTCTTGCACTTGGACCCTGGGCCCCAGGCCGCTGGGGACCCCAAGTGGAGGCTTGCTGAAGTTGTTCTTGGGGAATCAACTGATAGAGCCGCTGCTCTGGCTGCTGCGGGGTGTTCAAAAGGAGCGAATCTTGGGGAAGCTCCAGTAGAGTTACTGGCCTGAGGCCGGAAGCGTGTTTTAAAAAAAACTGAACACGGACCGGAGGACTCCGCGCTGCAGCGGGCACCGCATTGGGGGGCCGAGCTCCTGAGGGCAGGCTGCTGGGCCTGATCCCCACGGGAGCCTTGGCGCCAGGCTGAGGGCCCTGCCCCTGGCCGGAGCCCGTCTCCAAAGCCTGGGCTCCGCAACCAGGGCCCGCCACTTTGAGGAGGCTGTGGCCCGCCGAGCTGGCCGTGACCTGGGCGGCCGGGCTGCTCTGCGACGGGCTGGCCGGGGACGGGGAGGTCGCAGGCAGCCTGCTGACTCCGGGGCCCTGCTTCCCAGAGGACTTCTGGGACTTGGCCATGACTGGGGTGGCCGGGGCTCTCAGTGAGGAGCTGGTGGTGGGCAAAGTGCCTGCAGGAAACACGCTCACTCGAATCACTTCCACAGAGGATTTCTGGGCCTTGGCTGGGACCGGGGCGGCCGTGGCTCTCACTGACGAGCTGGCGGTGGACAGGGGGGCTGCGGGAAGCCCGCCCGCTCCGGTCACGCTCGCAGAGGACTGCTGGGGGCTGGCAGAGACGCGGCTGGCCGGGGTCCTTCGGGGGGCGCTGGTGGTGGACGCGGTGCCTGCAGGAAGCGGGGTCCCTCCGTTCACATCCACGGGGGACTGCTGGGAAGGACCTGGTGGCTTACGAGTGGGAGCAGGAGATGGAGATTTAAGAAAGCCGCTGGCCTCCCGTGGAATAAAACTGTTCCCCCACCGGCTCTTTCCTGCGCTCCAGGGAAGTCTGATGCGCAGAGGTGGCGGTCCCGCGCCCTCCCCCTGGCCCGGAGACCGAGCCGACACCATGTCAGGCTGTTCTGGGTCGTTCCCGGGAGGAAGCCCGCTGAGGCCGCCTGAGCCGTGCGATGTGGTGACCGCACGGCTGGCCTTCTGCGGGACCACCACCTCCGCCCCCGTGATCACCCCGCCGGCAGCAGTCTTTGACTCGGTCGGGACACTGCCTGAACGGTCGTCTGTGCAGGGGTGCGGAGGAGACATCTGTCCCTCCCATCCGTCTTCCTTCCAGGGCCTTCTCGCTCCAGAGAAAGGTGGATTATTCGGCAGCGGCGGCGGCGGCACCAAGGTCAGATCCGTGCTCTGAGGCTCATGGCCGGCTTCATAGCCGCACGCGCCACGGTCCCTCACCTCACCGACTGGCCAGACTCCCGGAGGTGACACGGCCCGTCTGGCGGACCTCTTCCCTCTGGCATATTTCTGCACATCCACTTCCGAAGGCACCGCCAAGTCGCAGGGTCTCCGCTTCCACGTATCTACGCAGCTCCCTGCTGTAGAAATTTTGAGGTCGTACCGCGGACGGTCTTGGCTCTCTCTGCGTTTCCTGCAAGAGGCCCACACTGTCAGCTCAGGCGGAGGGGGACAAGCAGACAGCTCCCGCTGCCGATTCAGAGCGGGGGCGGAGTACCTCCTGAAGCTCCTTTTCATCGGCCGAGTGTTCATCTTTTGCTTGTTATAGAGCAGCCTGTTGGCCGTGCAGGCTACGGATACAGAAGGATCCAGACACAGGGGTTCGGCGGTAGCCAAGATCAGCTGGCTCTCAAGCGACAGTTTGTCTTCCTGGGTCCATTCCTGGCCGTCGCTGGTTATGGACTGCACGTCGCAGGCTAACGTCTGCATGGTCGGGCGCAGGAGAATGTGCCTGCTCTGGTAGCCGGGAGGCTCCCCACCGCTGCACGGCCTGTAGTCTCGCACCTGCGCTATGACGCACCCGCAGTGGAAGAGGCTCACCTCCGATTTTTCCAGCACGTCCAGCAGAGCAGGAGGCAATTCTTCAGCATCCAGGTATTCAAGCAATTCCCGTTCTTCGTACGGCAGCCGGACGGTCTCCGAATACGCTCCGTGTTTCCCCTGGAGCATCAGCGAATATCCCCCCTCTCCCGGGTGCAGGTTGACCACTAGACACGGCAACGACTCTCTCCTCACGAGCTTCTCTAGCAAGTTCACGTTGCTTCTTAGCTCCTCCGGGACCTCAGGCTCTCTCTCACATTCTTCCACATAGATGTCGTAAAGCTTTTCGTAGAGAGATGCTTCCTCGCTCGACGAGCCTTTCCTCCTAGGAGGCCTCTGCTGGGCACCTGCGATGACATAGTCCGCACGGTCCAAAGCCCGTTCCAGGGCCTGCTGCATCGTGGTACAGAAGGGGCCCTAAAGAGAAGAGAAAAGCCAGTGCCTTTGGGGGGCGGGCCGACAACCCAGGCTTTCACATCGAGGTAGAGTCCGGCCCGCGCCGCATCGCCCCCGCGGAGTCAGGAGCCTCACTTCCCAGTGCAAGGCCAGGAGCCCGCCCCACGAAAGCAGCACACGACATACCTGCGATGGGGGAAACACCTACACGTGCCTCAGCCGCCGCAGCCGCAGCGAGGGTCGGAACTCTCTGTAGGGCTGGGCTGGGCCGGAAGTGGGTGGGTGGGCGCACCCCCGCCCTCCCTCCGCCCCCAAACGCCCCGGTCCCCGCCCCCTGCGGGAGCGTCCCACTGGCGCGCATGTGCGCTCCCTGCAGGCCTCCAAGGCAGGCCTCAAGCCTCCTCCTGTTGTTGCCTCCGCCCAGGGGCCACGAGGCCCAGGGCCCGCACTCCCGCCGCAGGGCCAGACCTTTGCTTTGCGCTTAAGGCCCAGGGCACGCCGCCGCAGACGCGCAGGCAACGATCCCAGGAATACACCCTCTCCGGTCCGGTCCCACGTCCACGCCAGTTTGCGCAGAAATGCGGCTGTCGCCTTGGAAGCTGTTCTTTTCCTTTCAGGGCCGGCGCTTCCCCCAGAATTGTTCACTGTCCCGGACGGCAGGGCTGCGCCTGGTGCCCGTCACCGCTTGCACACCCCCCACAGCGCACGTGGGCAGTGGCCCCTGCCTACGGCCCGCCGGGGAGGCTCCCTGTATCTGCTGCAGGCATCGCCATTCTTCTCCAGTCTCCAGAGGTCCGCCCGGTGGTGGTCCTGTCGCTGTGCGCAGGACACGCCGTTCTGATCCTTAAGTACTGCCCTGGTAATGCCCCCTGTGTCACGGTAACGGCGCTTTCCAAGGATGCCGTAGGCCACGCGCCTGTCCCGTCCGGGGCCACAGCTCGCGTTGAGCCTCTCGGCTTGGAAAGGTGGCCTGCGTGTCGTGAGGCTGAGAGCTATTGTCCCCGGTGATGGCAGCACATTCCCGCGATCAGTGGGACTTGGAGCCCACAGCCGGGATGCTAAGCTTGGGTCTGGAGGGAGCTGATGGGGACCTGGAGAAGTGAGGGGCCCTTGTTGTCCGCAGCCTTGGTTGCCTTGAGATGGGCCGGACCTCTGGGACAGCTTTTTAAAAGACTCCCTTGACGTTTGTGCGAGACGCGGCGATAATAGGATATGCACAGAATAGTCCCACAGAGGAAAAGAAGCCAAGACGAGTCGGAGAAACTCCCGAATTTCACACGACTCTAAACCCGGGCTGGCTTTTGACCAATGGCAATGGTGACAACTGCACGTGTAGTAGATAGGACGGTCCGCCCAGGGAGGATCAAACACTTTTGGACGGAGAGCTCCTGAGCGACAGGTGACCCGGGTTCAGGGAGGGGCAAGAAGGCTTTTCTGCGGGCCATCAGCTGTCTTTGGGCCAGTGGGTACTTGGGGAGCGCCTCGAGAGGGCTTGAGTCCTGTCTAGTGTCTTCCCTCTCTCACACACGTCCTCCCCTGCCGCTCTTTTTCCCACCCCCACTTGCCCGAATCCAGGCTGAGGCTCAGACTGGATGGCCAAGGCGCATTCTTCCCGGCAGTAACGCGGATAGCCTCCCGAGGAAGCAAGAAGCCCGAGACCTGTGCCGGCCGGCCGCTCCTGGCTTGGGGAGCGGACTCCCAGCTTCCGAGCAGGGCGGTGGAGGATGGTCCGGACCCTGGGAGGCCAGCGACCGGGCCTGGGGCGGCAGGCTGAGGGAGAGACCCGCTCTCGGGCGGTCCCGGGCCCATCGGGGTCGGTGCCCCGGAGGCGTCACCCGCCTGCCCTCGGCCCGGCCCTGCCCCAGGCCCCTGGCCCGCCGGCGCCCACCTCCTCCCCAGCTCCTCTCTCTCCTCCCTCTCCCACGCGTCTGGCCTGGGCTGTTGTCCCCGGGGCCGCCGACGGCGAACCGCCCGGGGCTCCGCGACCCGCCCTGCGTCGGCGGCTTCTAAGGAGAGCCCCCGGGCCTGCGCAGGCCCCCGCCCGCCTCCCCCCGCTCCCCTCAGTCATCCCGTCCGGACCCCCAAGAAGCGCGTCTCCCCCTCGCTGCGCTCCCGCCCCCACACGCGTGCAATGTACCCGACGGGAGCCAGCCTCCCGCCCCACCCCCGCTCCGGCAAGGACTTGACCGTGGGCCCCACTCCTCCTCACCAGGCCTCCGGAGTCCCTGGGGACCGACACCGTGTCTCCTCCAGCCCGGTTCGCTCACCGCCTGGGGGGCTCACTCCTTGGTCCCAGGCTGGCGCTGTCGGTTGAAGGAATGGTGGGCGCCGCGCTCTAGTTCCCTCAACCCCAGACTCCTCGGGATCTTGGCCCCCTTTCCGAGACGAGGAGGGTACCCGCAGCCAGGTCTTCCGGCTCTGGTGCCCTGGACGGTGCCAGGAGCGCCCCACCGGGGCGCCGGGTGGGGGCTGCCTGCGCGCCGCGGGCCGTCCAGCCGCATCCCCGGCGCGGTGCGGCGCGTGCCCGTGCCCGTGCCCTTGCGCTCAGTTGCCAGGACCCAACATGGCCCCAGGTATTGCCAGCTCTCCCTGGCTGGCGGGGAGGGCCGGGGGCAAGATCGTCCCCTGGCGGAGAACCGCCCCACTGTAGACCCGCTTTGGAAACCAGGAGCGTCATCCAAAGGCCGCCCTTTAGCCGACCCCCAGGGCACTTGTCACTGGCCAGAGAGAGAGAGAGGTGCATCTGCCCCCCTGCCACGGGATGGCCCCGATCCGCGGTGTTGCCCTGGCCGCGTCTTCGGCTGGGGTTCCCCACAAGTGCTCCCTGAGAAGAGGATCTGAGGGCAGGCGCGTGACCTGGGAGCTCATCCCCAGAAGCACGGGCAGGGGAAAGGGGGTGACCTGCGGACGAAGACAACAGCGGGCACGTCCGTGAGCAGAAGACCGCTGAGGAGAGCTGGTCCCGTCCCTGAGAGGCAAGGGAGCTGGGGCGTGTATCCCTCCACTCCTCTCTGTCACCGGCGGAGGACAGCCCTGAAACTGTTCCCTGTCTCTTCAGCTTGCCCCTCAGGAGAGCCACCCGTGCTGACGCGGCCACACGCCACCCTCAGACGGAGGGTCACCGGCGCTGGCACCAGCGCTGCGGCTGCGGGGAGAACGTCCAGCGCCATGGCGATCCGGGCAGGGCGCCCGTGGCCCCTGCCGCACGCGCGATCCGAGCTCAGGGGGAGAAGTGGGCCCTTCCTCCCCCGTGCAGCAGAGAAACGTGTGCTGTCCGGTAGGTCTGGCGGTGCGGACACGGGAAATGCCACACCGTGCCCGTGTCCGTGAAACGGACAGTGGCATGTGAGGGGGTCGTGTGCGCGCCGTGGGAGAGTGTCCACTTTTAAGGCCACCGCGGCCTCCGGCGGAGCTTGTGGCCGGCTCCTTAGCCCCCGCGCGGGGGAACCCCTAGGCCTTCGAGCCGCAGGTGCCCCGGGACGAGGCTCTCCCTCGGCTGCGCGTGTCCTCCAGCGCGCGTCAGTAGGCCTGGCCGCGCTTGGCGTGCTTCAGCCGGCCCCTCCACTCGCACTCCCTAATTGCCCGGTCTTCCCACACGATGAGGGGTTTT